>JANAVB010030220.1:26081930-26084883 GCA_029216955.1 Iris pallida
GCTAGTTTAACATTTGGAATGGGGGTATTTGCTAAATTATCCCTTATTATAATTCATGTAATTATGTAGATATGCTTGTTCTCGACACATTGGTCCACGGGTTGGTATTCATGGATCCCGACATGAGGTCTTATTCCTTGTATCTTGGTATGTCTTGTGCAAGCTCCCTTGTAGTTCTTGTGCAGTACATGGACGCTGATTCTCGAGGAGACTTGCTCCCTTCTCGTAAATCCCGCGTCATGACGTGTCTTGTTTGGATCCACTCTACCAGTCTGGACGGGGAGCACTAGTGTAGATATATGGTCATTATCTATCTTGTTTATTCTTGTAGACCTTGTGAATGCCAATCCTACACTCCACGTATGATTGGCTAGATCATTAGACCTTGTGCGACCCAAGTCGGCCACATATCGAAGCTACTCACACACCTAGATATATGATTCTTGATTCTTGTACATACCATGATTAGTTTACTTGCCTTGTTCTAGCTCTAGATTTACAGCTTACCATGCCATATGACTCACATGTACATTCCATAATTTCTTGTGTATACTCTCTATTTACAGTTTATAGCTTTTGTCATATCTTGTGAACTGTTGTTAGTTGATTGTACTCGTTCCATCCTGACTGGATATGTTGACAAAATATTCAGATGCTGATGAGGGGATTGCAGTACCTACTACGGTCCGATGACGTAGTGGGCTTAGACTTAGAGACCTTGGTCCAGCAGGGCTTAGCTCCGTCTGACGAGACTTGACCTATTGCTTAGTTAGTTATTTGTACTGGACCTTGTGTCCAGTTACTCTGGGGACTGTTATTATTTTGGCATGTATATAGACTTGGACTTGGACTTGTATATTATTTGTGTTTGGACTTGACAGGTTATATTTTACTGTCGTGTTGTCTTATCTTTCAGTATTTACTTTATCATCTTAGTTGTGATGAGCACTCATATTATATCTTGCTTGTCCTCCGTTCGGAGTTGACCATATTCTCGACAGGTTTAGATATTATATATAAACTTTTGTTAAGTAGAAAACCTACACGTTCCACGTCGTTTTTTACGGTGAGGCTGGGCGTTGTTACGTACACATGCCCTTATAGCGGGTGCGGGTCGTGACAGACCTTTGGTTGGTTTGGTTTGGTTTTTGTTATTTTTAAACCGATTAACTTCGGTTCGACTTCGATTGGGAACAAATAGTTCGACCCCTGACTGATGCACACCCCTATATTAACTAAAGATTTCCTTTCCCCATGCTAATCCGAAACCTTGCCCGTCTTCATTTTTCTTCTATTACGTATTTACTGTCTCTTATTCTATCTTTCTGTGTTACTGCTCACAAGGTTAGGTCTGGTTTTGTCAAAGGCTTAAGGATCTGCTTGGATTGAAGGTTAAGAGAGTTAAGTGAGAAAAAAAATTATGCTTTATTTAAGAGTAAGGGTTTAGGATGGAGGTTATAGGGGTTAAGTGAGGGTTTTTCACCATCATTTGTTCATTTTCTTAACCCCCAAATCGGAGGGTTAACGGGAAAAGTTTAGCGTTTTGTTTAAAAATCATAAATACACCTTATTTGTTTTATAAAAATCATTATTTTTTTCTCCATTTTTTCTTGTTTTTTAACATGTTAATCCGTACTTCCTAATTTTGTGGAGAGATTTTAACAAATTTTAATTAAATTTCAATCAAATTTAATTTTATGGCGATGTAAAGGTTATTTGGTAACTATCATATTACTCAAAACCTCCAATTCAACCAGAGTTATTAAACATTCATCGCTTAACTCCCCCTCCAATCCAACAAGTTCTATGTATTGACTCTACTCTCAGAGCCGTCTCAAGCCATTTGGAGGTCCTAGGCAAAAGTTCAATATGGGGCCCTTTTAAAAAAAAAAAAACATGGTTAATTATATAATTATATTGATTACCCTCATCCTTCATCCGGCTTGGACCGGCAATGTAGCGTTATAAACGTTACACAGCGGATTTAAAAACTTTTTTTATTATAATTTTAAAATTTTGAATAAAAAGCATTTTTTTTTAGAGTCTCTCCATAATGAATTAATAAAAGGCATTTGAACATATATATTTGTTTTTACTATGTAGCAGATAATTAAATAATTAATTTTTCTTGCTTTTTGTGCTGCAAAATGGCTAATTAAATTTTTATTTCAAGAGTTCCTAAGATATTTTTTCCAACAACAGAAAATTCTATATATTTTCTCTGATTGGACCCTTTTCACTAATAAATCTCTTAATTTTGTATCAATGTTTTTCCATTATCCCGGATCATAAATATTCTGTGGGACTAAACATTGTACCATGGATACTTCTACAAGTTCTCATTTTGTTGCAAGCTTTCAGTAGGGTTATCAACTTGGGTTTCTATTTTCATTTTCTTCTAAATTTTCAGAAGTATAATTGATTAGGATCAACTTGTACATTTTCAGGAGTTTCATTTTCTCCAATTGAGTTATCATTTTTGATTTATAGTTTCATTTGATGTATTATTTTATAAGAAATTTATCAAAAGAATCTCTTTGAGATTGAATCATTTATCTAATTTAATTTTTTTTTTTGACGTTTTGCATATCCAGAAACATATTTTCTACTAGACATTGCTAATAAAATAAATAACAAAATTATAATATTAAAAATAAAACCTGACAACGAGTTGAGAAAAAAATCCAATTCTTTTTTTTTATGGATGCAGAAATCCACAATATCTGCAAGATACACACGTACAAATTCTTAAATTAGTACTCAACAAAATTGAATGAAGAACTGCTATGACAAAGTAAAGACTGTAACTTGCTATGAAATCATTAAAAATCAAATAATAAATAATAAATGCATATGAATTTTGTTCACCTAAATCCTTATCTTGTACTTGCATATTGAATGAAGAGAGAAGAGAGAGTGCTGATATAAAGGAGGGAAAAGAGAGAGCGGACCC
>JANAVB010030220.1:26084896-26277396 GCA_029216955.1 Iris pallida
GGGGGATGAGAGAAGGGATAATAAGAAGAAGGGGGAGAGAATAAGGAACGGGAAAAATAGAAAAAAGAACAAGAAGAAGAATTGGATAGTTAAAGAAGAATTAGAAGAAGAGGGAATTAGAAGAAGAAGAGTAAAGAAGAAGAATAGGAAAAAATGAGAAGAAGATTAGAAGAAGAATGAGAAAAAGATTATAAGGAGATTAGAATTAGATAGGAGAAGAAGAAGAATTAGGAGAAGGAAAGAAGAGTAGTGTTAGAGTAGTGTTAGAAGAATGTGACGAAGTAGGAATTTTGTAGGATAGTGAGTTAGAGGGTGAAATTGAGCTCCGAGTGTCGGAAGAGTTGAAACTTGGAGGAGACCTATTACGTGAATTAGATTTTGTAGGTAGGCCTCCGAGTGAAATCGGGGTTTTAGAACGATGGTATCGCACCGTACCATTGCGTATCTTGAGATATTCAAGATATCGGCAATAGGCCGTAAGATGGACTGGACTCCCTATACCTAGGAATCTTGGTAGGTAATGAATGTATAGGCTAGTATCCTACTACCCTAGGAAGCACGGGTCGAAATACCAAGTGTAGGTAGGCTAACTTGGTATTTGCCTAGGCTAGAAATTTACCTTTGTAAATGGGTAAATTAAGATATTGGCCTACGGCCAAGATACGGGTTTCGGAGTCCAAGATGGACTCGGATACGAGTTGTAAGGGTTGGTAATGATTAGAAATAGTCGCCTAGACCTAGTCTTGACCTTGGTTGACCAAGGTTGACTTTTTAGACCAAAAGTCAACTATGGGTCAACACTTTACCCAATTTAGTCCCAAATTTCATTAGACTTGAACGGTTGACCAAAAGTCAACTGTTAGTCACCATTGACCTAGGATTGACCTAGGGTTGACCTAGAGTTGACCAGAGTTGACCCGTTGACCAAAAGTCAACTGTAGGTCAACTTTCGACCTAGTTTGATACGGGTTGACTTCCAATACTCTCCCATGACCAAGGTTGACCCAACTAGACTTGTCTTGACCTAGAATGACTTAATAAGGTTTAATTTGATTTGACTTTACTTCCTAAACATAGTATTGATACGTCTTGTTCTCTATAGGTTCTCGAGATGTTGCATTGGATCCAGTTGACATATTATATCATATTACAGGCGAGTACATTCTCTGACACTTTTTCAATTTACGATGATTATTATAAGGGATAATTTAGCAAATGCCCCCATTCTAAATGTTGAAATTAGCATATACCCCCACTATTTTATTTATCTAACAAATACCCCCATTTTTGATATAAAATAATAAAAATTTAAGATATACCCCCACTCTTTTACATAGGAGTGGGGGTATTTGCTAAATAAAATAAATAGTGGGGGTATATGCTAGTTTTAACATTTGGAATGGGGGTATTTGCTAAATTATCCCTTATTATAATTCATGTAATTAGTGTAGATATGCTTGTTCTCGACACATTGGTCACACGGGTTGGTATTCATGGATCCCGACATGAGGTCTTATTCCTTGTTATCTTGGTATGTCTTGTGCAAGCTCCCTTGTAGTTCTTGTGCAGTACATGGACGCTGATTCTCGAGGAGACTTGCTCCCTTCTCGTAGAATCCCGCGTCATGACGTGTCTTGTTTGGATCCACTCTACCAGTCGGGGACGGGGAGCACTAGTGTAGATATATGGTCATTATCTATCTTGTTTATTCTTGTAGACCTTGTGAATGCCAATCCTACACTCCACGTATGATTGGCTAGATCATTAGACCTTGTGCAGACCCAAGTCGGCCACATATCGAAGCTAGTACTCACACACCTAGATATATGATTCTTGATTCTTGTACATACCATGATTAGTTTACTTGCCTTGTTCTAGCTCTAGATTTACAGCTTACCATGCCATGATACTCACATGTACATTCCATAATTTCTTGTGTATACTCTCTATTTACAGTTTATAGCTTTTGTCATATCTTGTGAACTGTTGTTAGTTGATTGTACTCGTTCCATCCTGACTGGATATGTTGACAAAATATTACAGATGCTGATGAGGGGGATTGCAGTACCTACTACGGTCCGGATGACGTAGTGGGCTTAGACTTAGAGACCTTGGTCCAGCAGGGCTTAGCTCCGTCTGACGAGACTTTACCTATTGCTTAGTTAGAGTTATTTGTACTGGACCTTGTGTCCAGTTACTCTGGGGACTGTTATTATTTTGGCATGTATTAGAGACTTGGACTTGGACTTGTATATTATTTGTGTTTGGACTTGACAGGTTATATTTTACTGTCGTGTTGTCTTTATCTTTCAGTATTTACTTTATCATCTTAGAGTTGTGATTGAGCACTCATATATTATCATTGCTTGTCCTCCGTTCGGAGTTGACCATATTCTCGACAGGTTTAGATATTATATATAAACTGTTGTTAGA
Organism: Iris pallida; assembly: GCA_029216955.1. Classification (NCBI taxonomy): domain Eukaryota; kingdom Viridiplantae; phylum Streptophyta; class Magnoliopsida; order Asparagales; family Iridaceae; genus Iris; species Iris pallida. Next base: position 26,087,330 of record JANAVB010030220.1, read on the forward strand.
GTAGAAAACCTACAGCGTTCCACGTCGTTTTTACGGTGAGGGCTGGGCGTTGTTACGTACACATGCCCTTATAGCGGGTGCGGGTCGTGACAGACCTTTTGGTTGGTTTGGTTTGGTTTTGTTTATTTTTAAACCGATTAACTTCGGTTCGACTTCGATTGGGAACAAATAGTTCGACCCCTGACTGATGCACACCCCTATATTAACTAAAGATATTTCCTTTCCCCATGCTTAAATCAGAAACCTTGCCCGTCTTCATTTTAGTCTTCTTAATTACGTATTTACTGTCAGCTTATTCTATCTTTTCTGTGTTACTGCTCAACAAGGTTAGGTCTGGTTTTTGTCAAAGGCTTAAGGATCTGCTTGGATTGAAGGTTAAGAGAGTTAAGTGAGAAAAAAAAATTATGCTTTATTTAAGAGTAAGGGTTTAGGATGGAGGGTTATAGGGGTTAAGTGAGGGTTTATTTCACCATCATTTGTTCATTTTCTTAACCCCCAAATCGGAGGGTTAACGGGAAAAGTTTAGCGTTTTGTTTAAAAAATCATAAATACACCTTATTTGTTTTATAAAATATCATTATTTTTTTCTCCATTTTTTCTTGTTTTTAACATGTTAATCCGTAGCTTCCTAATTTGTGGAGAGATTTTAACAAATTTTAATTAAAATTTCAATCAAATTTAATTTTATGGCAGATGTAATAAGGTTATTTTGGTAACTATCATATTACTCAAAACCTCCAATTCAAGCCAGAGTTATTAAACATTCATCGCTTAACTCCCCCTCCAATCCAAACAAAGTTCTATGTATTGACTCTACTCTCAGAGCCGTCTCAAGCCATTTGGAGGTCCTAGGCAAAAGTTCAAATATGGGGCCCTTTTAAAAAAAAATTAAACATGGTTAAATTATATAATTATATTGATTACCCTCATCCTTCATCCGGGCTTGGGACCGGCAATGTAGCGTTATAAACGTTACACAGGCGGATTTAAAAACTTTTTTTATTATAATTTTAAAATTTTGAATAAAAAGCAGTTTTTTTTAGAGTCTCTCCATAATGAATTAATAAAAGGCATTTGAACATATATATTTGTTTTTACTATGTAGCAGATAATTAAATAAATTTAATTTTTCTTGCTTTTTGTGCTGCAAAATGGCTAATTAAATTTTTATATTCAAGAGTTCCTAAGATATTTTTTCCAACAACAGAAAATTCTATATTATTTTCTCTGATTGGACCCTTTTCAACTAATAAATCTCTTAATTTTGTATCAATGTTTTTCCATTATCCCGGATCATAAATATTCTGTGGGACTAAAACATTTGTACCATGGATATCTTCTACAGAGTTCTCATTTTGTTGCAAGCTTTCAGTAGGGTTATCAACTTGGGTTCTATTTTCATTTTCTTCTAAATTTTCAGAAGTAGTAATTGGATTAGGATCAACTTGTACATTTTCAGGAGTTTCATTTTCTCCAATTGAGTTATCATTTTGATTTATAGTTTCATTTGATGTATTATTTATAAGAAATTTATCAAAAGAATCTCTTTGAGATTGAATCATTTTATCTAATTTAATTTTTTTTTTTGACGTTTTGCATATCCAGAAACATATTTTCTACTAGACATTGCTAAATAAAATAAAATAAAGCAAAATTATAATATTAAAAAATAAAACCTGACAACGAGTTGAGAAAAAAATCCAATTCTTTTTTTTATGGATGCAGAAATCCACAAATATCTGCAAAGATACAAACACGTACAAAATTCTTAAATTAGTACTCAACAAAATTGAATGAAGAATACTGCTATGACAAAAGTAAAGACTGTAACTTGCTATGAAATCATTAAAATAAATCAAATAATAAATAAATAAATGCATGATGAATTTTGTTCATACCTAAATCCTTATCTTGTACTTGCAGATATTGAATGAAGAGAGAGAGAGAGAGTGCTGATATAGAAAGGAGGGAAAGAGAGAGATGCGGACCCGGTTATTGAAAGGAAAGAGAGAGAGAGAGTTTTTTTTTCGTGTGTTTTGTTTTATATATAAAGAGAGAAGATGAAGAGATCAAATTAAGAAGGAGACCAAGAGGTTGTAACGGTTATTGATCTTTTTCCAAATTTGATAGATTTCATGAAGCTTTAAATTTTTTACAAATGGCAATGGCTTTAACTACATTTAATACCCTTTAACAAGTAGCCAACCAAGGCAAGATTGGCAGCCTGGACTTTAATTAGGTTTTATATTGAAACACATGCGCAAGCCTGCAAGGCCGCAAGGCTGGCAAATGGCAATTGCAACATATTAATTATTTCCTTTTTCAGATGGAGTAATCGGCTTTTTTTAGAATAGTTTTAAATTACCTACATGGGAAACCGGCTTTAATTATGATATTATTCCTTTTTCATCGGGCTCTTAAAAATAATACATAATTATATATACATACATACCAATAATATACATACCTATAATAGTATCCGATATTTATGGGACCCCTAAAAAAGTGAGGCCCTAGGCATTTGCTTAAAGCTTGAGCCGGCTCTGTCTACTCCCTCTTACTTAACTCCCTCTCATTTAATCTTACTTAACTATGCTTTTTTTCCCCCCTATATCCAAGCAAACCCTAAAAGATATTCTGAATCTCTGCTAAAAATATCTGATACTCTATCCATTTTTTGTGCACCAAAGGTCGGCTTGGCAATTGTAGGAGTAGCGGTTATAAAGTATTTTTATAGTACTGGTTATGAGCGGTATGGTTTTGAGTGGTTTTAAGTAACGGCTTTTGGTAATTCACTAACAGCGTTCATAAAGTTCTTTACACTAATAAAATTACATATATATGTCTATATATGAAAAAAATGGTGTCGAACACTGGAACTGCCATCTAGTCCACGTCTCGATCAGGAGGTTGAAGTTCATATTTGATCTAAATAATAGATACACATAAAATAACATAAATGTCTAGTTGAAAATAGGAGAGAGAAATTTAAAAAAAAAATAAAAACTTACCGGAGAAAGTAACCATAGTTTAGAAGAAGTAAAAAGATAACACATATGAGAAAGAAAAAAATCATAAAATATTAGTAGTTATAGTTATATATTTTTGTTTAGTATGTAAATAAAATAAAATAATAAAATCTATCAAAGTTTACCATTTGGAATATTTATAAATTTATCCAAAATTATATTACATCGGATTTAAGATTTTTTTAAGCCGACTAAAATTAATATCTCAAGAAAATTAACAAGCAAAAGTTTCCGTTAATGGTTTGTTCAAAAATATTCTAAATCAATGTAAATATCTTTACCAGGTAGACCCTCGAGTGTAGCATAACCAATACTCAATTTGATACTTTAGACGAACAAAACCAAAGAAAAGGATGCTAAGCAAATAATGAGGAGCCCTCATTAGAGAGAGAATGTGTGCGGATGACCTGGATAAAAGTACGATCCTGGTAATCATCAACTTCCAAGATTGAAGTCATGTTTCCACAACGGTAACAATAATTAGGTGCACTGAATATCATAGCCGGGCCTGGTCCACGACAGCTAGAACGATGGTCCAGAACCACCGAGAATCTAAAAAAATTAATATAAACATAAATATATTAATAATTTTAAATTTTGTTAATATATATGCTAAGAACATATGTTAAAGATAATTAATACTTATGCTATATTTGATTGGAATTTTTTTCATGGATAATATTTTCATCACAAATTTTACACAAATTGTAGTATTTGATAGCTTTTATTTTCCATGAAATTATTTCCAAAAAAATATCATTTTTCACATTTTCTTCTAAGATGGTGGAAAATGAAACTTGTACAACCCATAGAAAAATATCATTTTTCATGAAAAATAACTATTTTTCGTGGAAAATAATGATAGTCAAACACCCAAATTAATTTTTACATGATTTTTTTTTAAAATTTCATGAAATTTTTTTCCTAGAAAAATAATTACATAGAATTAATTTCTTTTTCACATATTTTCCATCTTGCAATCAAACGCACCTGAACTTCTTCTTTTTTTACTTTAAAAATTGGGATAAACATTCAATAAACATTAAAAAAAAGTAATTTTTTGCATTGAAAAGGTTATCAAGACTTGATGCAAAAAGATATGCATTGAAAAATTATTTTATTGGATCTTGATGACATTTTTCAATACAAAAATTACTTTATTTTAATGTTTATTAAACATTGATCATAATTTTCAAAGTAAAAAAATTAAGTATTAATTATCCTTATGTATCCTTAGGGCACATGTTAACAAAATCCAATAATCTTATATCTAAAATAGAACTAGTATGTACCATGTTTATTTCAAATACAAATAGTTGTAGTATAGTGGTTATTATGTTAGATTTGCATACAAAAGGTCCTTAGTTCAATTTTTTGTGTTAACATTTTTTTTAATTTACTTTTATTTTAGTTTTTTTATATTATGTTTAGGGGCCCATTTTGAAAGCTCGCCATAGCAAGGCTATACATAAGCAGCTTAAAGCAATATCAACTCCTGAAAAGAAAAATTACATGGCCCCACTTATATCCTTCCTTGACTAATTGATTTGCTCGAGCTATAAATTTAAGGTTATTGGTGCGATTAAATTGCTCGAGATATCCTCATCTTGTCCACGTGTTGAAGTTGTGCTTCCATATACATTTGTGCACCGAGAGTTTAGTTATGTTCTATCATGTTTATTTATTTAATTTCGATACATTTTGCTATACTTTTTCACTGTTCCCCGGCTACATGTTAGTACTTCACATGTTTTATATTGAATGTTATTTCGCGTTCGGCTTCGATTGTACTTGTTCCAATTCTAACTGGATATGTTTAACATTTTTGGACGATGATATTTGTCCCAAGGTCTATTGTGAGTACATTGGCGATACAAAATGTCACCGGAGTACATGATTCGTTCATGAAGCAGAGTTGCATATTCATTTTCTTATACTTTTTCGTATTATTCTTAGATAGTATACTTGAGTAGACTGTAGCTCTTTAGTCCGAAACCATTATGAGTTATAGTGGATTTTGATAAATTTTTATTTAATTAATTAAGCAAAGAATTAGGTATATCTTTCTCTTGCTATTGTGATGTAGTTTTTGTGGATGTTGTTTCAGGTGGTTAATATAATTCTCGATGGATAGATATCATTGTTGCTATTATGAAGTGTAAACAACGTACTATCGTCGATACCGTGACGTAGGTTGGACGTAACCACGTCTCTCTACCTGCGTATTTGAGAGCGTGGCACGACATATTTGAGGGTAAAATTTGGTCTGACTCAGTTGGGTACCGAGCTGGGTTGTGAAAATGGGGATTCAGCTTTGTAGGACCGATTGTAGGAACGAATTGTAAAGCGCAATACTCTAGGGGGGTGAATAGAGTAGGAAGCGAAAATTAGCTAATTAAAAAATGTTAGCAGCAAGATCACAGAATATATCACAAGTAAATAAATGAAAAGTAGAGATCAGAAAACAAACGCAAACACAAGGATGTATACTGGTTTTCCTCTTGTGAGGACTAGTCCATTCGGAAGAACTCTACCTTCCAGTTGAATCCACTATGGAAAATCACCACAAGTTTTTATCCGAAGTTCTTGCAACTTCTACAACGCGAGCTTTGATCCGAAGTACTCGACCAACTTCAATTGTGAAGAGTCTTTCTTCAATCAAGCCTCTGATTACAATCACTCTGAAACTTCTAGACCGTACGTACTGGCAAATCGACTAAAGGATTGTAACTGGCTTGGGACTTAAAAATGAATAGCTCGGAATACTTTGGAAGAAGTAGTAGGCTTATAGAGAAGAGATATAAAAGTGAATTGGTGTGTTGAAATGATCGAGATCCTTCTCTATTTATAGTTTTTCCAAAGACAGAATTCTGACAAAATTCGGACAGAATTCAGACAGAACTCTATGAGAAAATCTCGTTGGGATCCGTAACTGCGGGAAGACCAAGTTTAAAAAGCAACGTTCACTAACCGAACTCTAGCCGAATTCGGGCCGAATTTGCCTGGAGTTCTGTCAGGGTTTTTGCAAATTGGTTTTGGGCTTTTTAAAAAGTCAAGCAGTTAGGAAGTAGTTTGGGCTTTTGTAAGTGGGCTTGTTTTCAAAATGAAAGGGTATTTTGAAAATGTTTCTTGGATAGTCTATTTGTCAGTACGATGCAGTGTACATCGTATTCCTAGACTCAATAAATATAAAAAATTATATTAATAAAATAGGAAAACCAAGAGCCCTTTGATGACGCCTTTCTTCAAATATTTGAGCAGACTTTGAAGACGCCTTTTTCACTTGACGGCGGTCGTCCAAAGATAAATAGATCTGAAAATCTGAATACCTTTCGGTGGCTTCGCCCCCGAACCCCTACGGGTGGCGCTGCCCCCTCAACCCCTGTCCGCTGACCGGATAGGTCGTTGAACGATTCAGTGAAATCTTCTTGTATGACGTCATCTTTGGCCCATTGCTTATGTCCTGGTTTGACAAAGCTTGATCATGCTTACTGCATGTCTAAGAAGATGTTATACGAACAAAAACAAGCATAGCAATATGATATAGAACATTTAGGACAATGATAAGTTTAAGTAGCAACATGATAGTGATTACATGAATATTAGTGATGTTATTATGTTAAACTTAATTGATTAGCCATATTCAAAAACATGATATAATTATTGGGCTAACAAGCTTGACCCAGATGAAGGATAAAATCGAGACGGTTTTGAACTTGCAACATGATGGATCGGTCCAACCTAGATTTAAGCGGACTCGATCGGTCCAACCTTGCTAGGATACCAATTGAAGGAGAAATTGGTATGAGCAATAATATCACTATAAGAAGCACCTGCTCTGATACCAATTGTAGGAACAATTGGTATGATAGCAATACCTATATAAAGAGAACCCGCTCTGATACCAATTGTAGGAACAATTGGTATGATAGCAATACCTATATAAAGAGAATCCGCTCTTATACCAATTATAGGACCAATTGTAGAAACGAATTGTAAAGCACAATACTCTAGAGGGGGTGAATAGAGTAGGCAGCAGAAATTAGCTAATTAAAAATGTTAGCAGCAAGATCACATAATATATCACAAGTAAGTAAATGAAAAGTAGAGATCAGAAAGCAAACACAAATACAAGGATGTATACTAGTTTCCCTCTTGTGAGGACTAGTCCAGTCGGAAGAACTCTATCTTCCAGTTGAATCCACTATGGAAAATCACCACAAGTTTTCATCCGAAGTTCTTGCAACTTCTACAACGCGAGCTTTGATCCGAAGTACTCGACCAACTTCAATTGTGAAGAGTCTTTCTTCAATCAAGCCTCTGATTACAATCACTATGAAACTTCTAGACTGTACCGCACAGGCAAATCGACTAGAGGATTGTAACTGGCTTGGGATTTGAAAATGAATAGCTCGGAATACTTTGGAAGAAGTAGTAGGCTTATAGAGAAGAGATATGAAAGTAAATTAGTGTGTTGAAATGATCGAAATCCTTCTCTATTTATAGTTTTTCCAAAGGCAGAATTCTGATAGAATTCGGATAGGACTTTATGAGAAAATCTCGTTGGGATCCGTAACTGCTGGAAGACCAAGTTCAAAAAGTAACGTTCACTAATCGAACTCTGGCCGAATTCGGGCCGAACTCGGGCCGAATTCGGGCCGAACTCGGGCCGAATTCGCCTGGAGTTCTGTCAGATTTTTTGCAAATTGGTTTTGGGCTTTTTGAAAAGTCAAGCAGTTAGGAAGTAGTTTGGGCTTTTGTAAGTGGGCTTATTTTCAAAATAAAAGGGTATTTTGAAAATGTTTCTTGGATAGCCTATTTGCCAGTACGATGCAGTGTACATCGTATTCCTAGAATCAATAAATATGAAAAATTACATTTATAAAATAGGAAAACCAAGAGCCCTTTGATGACGTCTTTCTTCAAATATTTGAGCAGACTTTGAAGACGCCTTTTTTACTTGACGGCGGTCGTCCAAAGATAAACAGATCTGGAAATCTGAATACCTTTCGGTGGTTTCGCCCCCGAACCCCCACGGGCGGCGCTGCCCCCTCGACCCCTGTCCGCTTACCGGATATGTCGTTGGGCGATTCAGAGAAATCTTCTTGTATGACGCCATCTTTGGCCCATTGCATATGTCCTGGTTTGACAAAGCTTGATCATGTTTACTGCATGTCTAAGAAGATGTTAGACGAACAAAAATAAGCATAGCAATATGATATAGAACATTTAGGACAATGATAATAAGTAGCAACATGATAGTGATTACATGAATATTAGTAATATTATTATGTTAAACTTAATTGATTAGCCATATTAAAAAATATGATATAATCATTGGGCTAACAATCTCCCCCTTTTTGATTATGACAAATCGGTTAAGTTTAATATATATACAATAGATGCATGTATCACTAATAAACACATAATACTAGAATATTGTGTGCTAACTTAAACTTATTTCTCTCCCTTTGACATGATAAAAAATAAGCTCTCCCGTAATTAGAGCTAAAATGAACTCAAGCATAAGTAAAGGAGGAAGGCAAAAACAATCATGATCAAGGATTAGGAGAACAATGTAACGACAAGTTTTGAAAATTGCATAACTAAAGTATAAAAAACTTATCAAAACAACATAGTTGGTTGAACTTTAACAAAGAACACTGAAATCAAGCAATACATAGTTTACCAACTAGAAATCCAAAAATGACATTCAAAACTCAATATGATGAATAAATATAACTGTAGTTTTGAAATAGACCAATAAAGAATTAAAAAAAATAGATATCAGTATAGTAGAAATCAATCATTGGTCATAAATAAATCATGAAGAATTGAAATTCGTAGATCTAGTATATATAAAAGAATCAAAAATATAATGAGACTTTTAACAATGATCACAAAAAAAGTATGATTCATAATTTGCCCATACAAATTAGTGAATCAATTCCATAAAGAGTATAATCATTGAAAAAGAAATCAAAATAAATATACTAGAACCTATGCAAATTCTATACCAAAGTCCATGTATTTGAATTCAATTACCATAGCATGATATATGTATATCCATTAGATAAACAAGAAGGCAATGAAGACAAAATACTTGAGAAGAAGAAATTCAGTCGAATTGAATGCTCTCCCGCAAAGTATGATCAGTCTAAATATAGATAATCATGAACTTTGAGATAAAATCTAAATTAGAAATGCCAAATCAGTTTAAACTCAAAAGGATTATCAATAAATTAAATTAATTTTGGCAGGATAACTTTTAGAAACTCAAAAATAAGAGAATTAAAAATAAATATTAAAATTATATATTCTCTCATAAACTCAATACAAATCCAAATACCATGACCAACTCAATAAGATATTTAACTAAGACAATATAAGTCCATGAAGAACTAGGTATACCACATATTAAGGGCATAAAATAATTGAAACAATTAATTTGCTCCCCCTTAAAATATGCGTGTCTAGTTCCGAAGTAATATATATGCAAAAATAGATAAAATAAATAATAACAAAATCTAAGGAATATCTAAGATATGGATCTTTCTTTCCCTTGATCAAATGCATATAAAGTTCCAAAAACAAATATCATCTTTAGGCAAATAAAAGAAATATCCAATAAATAAATGCTTAAAGATGAACAAACAAAAAATATATATATGTATATATATATATATATATATATATATATATATATATATATATATATATATATATATATATATATAAGAAATATTTCAAGACATTAAAAGATTTTGAAAATTGTCTTTAATAATAACATTTGAGTACCGGACAGATTCAATAAATCAAAAAGAAATAAAAAAGGCTTTTCAAAAATGTAGAATTTATTACGAAAAATTGTAGTAAATGTTCGAATGTGTCCATTTAGTCCTCAGGCTGAAAGCTGACGATTCGAATCACAAAAATAATTTCAATAAAAAAAATCTATAAATCATAAATAAATCCATTTGAACAAATAAACATAAGTAGATATATGTCCAAAGAAAAGTGTATAGCATATCAAGGGGATAATTGACTTGAAACAATTAACTACTCCACCTTTATATGTCTATATCCAAAAATAAATAGTATTGAAAGAAAAAAATTTCAGAGACATATTTCCAGAAGTAGAAAACTAATTCAAAAAATATTAGGTCTTCTTATCAAAGTTCATTTCTTCCCTTTTAAAGCCTTAGCACAGTGTCCACTTGACACCCGTAAGGTTAAAAAAAAGAAATGCTTTGAGAGATAGATTCAACATGCATGACTTCTCTCCTGCAAAGAGTTACTATTGTAGACAGTAAGTAACTTGAATAAGAAGATAATAATATAAAGCTCAAAATCATTGAATATTACACAAGTTAAAGACGAAATCATAAGACCATAATATTCAATGAGTAGTCACAATATCAAATCAAGTTTAAATATAGAATAGAGTGACAGAAAAATAAATATATGAAAAGATGACAAACATTAACCTATGAAGATCAATATATGTTACCTTTTGTAAAATTAAATTATTAAATAATATTATCCATCAAATCTAAAATCCAAAATCCATCAGATAACAATTGCAACTAGATCTCAATAAATCTTTAGTTTATAAAGCGTTGATCAATCTTGGGTTAGCTGTAGGGGTACTGTCCCAGCTAATGGAGGTTCACCAGGGAACACTTAAGTACCGCTTCGCTTCGACCGTAGTCGTGGTAACAGACAGACCCTTTGTAGGCTTGTACCCAAAACAAATCTCTTCTTTAATAACCGAGAATTTAAGAAGAATTAGTACAATATGAAAAAAAATTATATTCTATGGGCTTAAAAATCTTAGAACAATGTAGCATAAGATGTATCAATTACATTAATCCATATGTGCTACAAAATCATTGGGTAACAAGAAAATATAAAACATTTGTAAATCAAAATATAGGACCTAGATACGCTGATGTATTTTAGAACCTAGGGGACTGGATTCAGTACCTTGGATCCAAAACTAGATAATAGTTGCATTTAGACCTTAATTGTCACCCTCGGATTTTGTTATACGTATTTCGGTATGCATGTACGTATCTTGGACCCATATTTTGACTTGTCCTGACTGGCTAGCCTTGGGTTTTGCATTTGGCATGGGTTAGTTGGCATTTCCTGGTTGGTGTGGGTTATCTTGGCCTTGGCATGCATCGGGTTTGGTTAGGTTCGGCTTGGTTGGGTTCGGTTTCGGTTAGCATGCAAACCCCTACCTACCACCATCCACCATTTTTTAACCCAACAACCCTTCTCTCTCCTCATTCATTTCTTATTACTACTCTTCTTCTTCTTTCTTTCTCCACCGACCACCCCAGTAGGCAAGTGCAACTTGCTTTCACTTGAGAACCCATTTTGATGGTTCCAATGGCTTCTTAGCACAATTCTTAACTACTTTTGAACTTGAAGATTTCCATTTTGGTGCATGGATTTTTGTAGATCTAGATTTTTAGTATTTTTGATCCTCATAGTTTTGATCTTCTAAACTTGGCTGTTTTTGAAATGGAGAGTTCCATGTGGTGGAAGTTTCGATTTTACATAAGTTTGGCTTTTGAACGGCTGGACTTCATCAAGTCTTGGCCATGTTGGGGTTTCTTGAAGTTTTTGAGTCCCATGGCTGCTTGTCTCGGCCTTGGGGGAGAAGACGAGCCCTTTACGCACACGTTCATACGTGCTCGCGTAGTGACCTTCCTTTACGCCCACGTTTTCACGTGCTAGCGTAGCATTTTCCTCCTTTACGCACACGTTTTCACTTGCATGCGTAGTGTTCCCCTTTTTACGCCCACGCATTTGCGTGCCAGCATAACCCGTTCTACGCCGAGCTCATTCGAGCTCTAACTGCTCGTGTAGAGTCTCGCGTACGTAGAGTCTCGCTCAGACGCTCGCGTGCGTAGAGTCCCGCTCGAGTGCTTGCTCGCGTAGAGGGCTGCTCGCGTAGGGTGATTGCTCGCGTAGAGGGGTCCTTCCTCGGTCTTGCTCGCGTAAAGCCATTTTTATGCTCGGGGCCCCTAGCCTAGCGTAGTCTCTCTCGCGTAGAGGCTTTGAGCCCCTATGCATACCCGTTTGCTTTATTGTTCATGTACCTCTTGTCATGAGCTTGATAACCTTGAATTGATTGATATGACTGGACTAATAATTGTACACGGTATGGCATAACAAGTAATTGACAAGACATGACATGACATAACATGACATTACATGACATGACAAGACATAACTAGTAAGCATGATGGAAACTATTGAATGCTATTGTGACGGCTAGCATGACATGACAAAAATGAATGACCTGGACATCGTGGATGATTGTGTCTGTACAAATGAACCAGTACTTGAAGAACAGATGGCAACTCTAGAGGGGGGTGAATAGAGTATATAGAGATAATATCCAATTAAAAATTCAACTCTATCACAAATAAAACCAATCAGAGTAAATGCGAAAAATAAAGAGAGAATCAAGAGAGCATACACAGACACAGCCGATTTTAACCTGGTTTCCCTCGTGGAGGACTAGTCCAGGCCTAAGAACTCTAGTTCAGGATTAAATTCACTATTTGTGAAATAGTAGTTTACAACCCGTGCCTTTTCTTCAGAAGAGCACGTCAACTTCTTACAGAGGATCGCAGTGGCGATTTGCTTGGAATTATCCAAGCGACTTCTTCAACTCTTGCACAAGAATCCTAACTGAGAGATGCTGAGCACTCGAGACTTAGGAGGCTTGTGGCTAGTAGATGGAAAGGGTATGGCTTTTCTGAGCTTTAAGAAAGAAGAGAAGAGAAGATTGGATAGTTTGAAATGAGAGAATTCTAGGCCTATTTATAGGATTTTTGTAGGCAGAATTTGGCCAGAATTAGGGTAGAAAATTTCAAATATTTAGCCGTTGGACAACTAGCAACCAGCTAACCCTAAAATTAAGGCTGCTGATTTTTAGGGGACAGAGCTGGTCTAAGTGGCCAGTGGGCAATTTTCTGGATGGTGGAGTTTGAGGATTATTGGGTAGGCTATAGGTCAAGTCTCAAGAGCTCAGCATGACACAGTTTACAATCAGTCTAGACTCAAAGAAAGTGTAAAATACAGACTCATATATAACTGAACTGTAAAGACTGAGCTGTCTTCTGACTTGAGCTTGATGTAGACGTCGAGTGTCGTATTAAATTATTACAAGTATTATTTAGTCAATGTTATCAATATTTGGTTGACTGTGACTTTGTGTCAACAATCTCCCCCATATTGATAATTGACAAAATAATAAATGTATATTCAATATTCATACCTGGACACAAAAATGACAAAAGCAAAGCTCCCCCATAATTGGTGCCGAGCTAAACAAGATAGCTCCCCCGTAAACAATACGTTGAACCTGTTGGCCTGATAGAGAAATTCTCCCAAAAGCACCAAAAGCACCAAAAGCACATATACCACATATACAATACACAGAATATACATATCTCTCCCCCTTTTGGCATTTAGCAATATAATAAGAAGCAGATAATAATGGGCAAACACACCAAAAAGAGAAGAAATAGCATATGAACTAACAGAACGAGCAAAAGCATATAATAATAGAACTACCAGAATCATAAGAGTCACAACTCATAACTAGAGTCACCAAACCATAAAAAGTGTACCAAGTACATAAATCCAACTAAACAACTGAAAAGTACTAGAAAGCATAAAAATAAACTATGATCAGCAGTAGCATCATCAAGTAGAAGCCATCTCCATCATGGAGCACGAGAAGGCCCAGCAGAGTCGGAGCGCCCGGGGTCCACAAAAGCAGCACCCGGATCCAGGTAACGCAAGACCCAAGGATCGTCAATGCGATATCCCTCACGACCGGGATCCCGCTCTAGGGGAATGGGCATAGAAGGATGATGGGACATGGAATACCGAATATCATGCAGCGAGTTGCTGAGTGCACTCATCTGCAGGGTAGTACGGTAGTCCATCTGAGCCCAGCGATCGTCCTCTAAGTCGAAACGATCTCGGAGCATGGTCTGGATGGAGTCAAGGGTAGCAGGAGGAGGTGGCACATCCTGTCCAAGTGGAGGGGCGTCGGGCTCCTCATCATCAGACTGCTCAGAAGTGTCAGGAGAGGCGACGACTGCTTGAAGACGTCGTACCTTGGAAAGGAATGCAGGAGTAGGCAAGAAAGGACAAGTGTCAAGTGGTATACGGAACGCACGAAAGACCATAGAAAGATATAATGCAAAAACCAAGGCTTGTGGTTTCTTCCTACAGTTAATCATCCAGTCCATCATGGTACATGGAAGATTGAACGAGATACCGAAGTGAAGATGATACAGAGCAGATATTTCGTAATAAGTAACTTCATCGGTGGAACCCGCTTTGGGTAGAATAGTGTTAAAAATAATCCGATGAAGTTCAGAAAAGTATGGATTTAGAAATTTAGCCATAAGCTTGTGAGGACGTGTGTTCGGAGTGCACAAGTCGTCCTTGAAGCTCTCAAGAGAAGTTCCGTCGGGAAAGCGGAACGACCGGGCTTCAACAAGCTTTTCCCAAGAGTTGGGCTCTTGTAGGTCAAGATATTCGGCTAAGTCAAAGTCATCAAAGGATATATCAATACCCGCAACTCGTGAATAGATGTGAGTGTCATCATGAGTCAAGTTGCAGTAGAACATTTGGATGGCACTGCGATAGATGGCAGAAGTCGCAGTGACTAACTCATCAAGGCAAAGATCGTGAAACAATGAGTCATATTAAGAGAAAATAGTAAAATTAATTGGATGTCCCGCGAATACCAGACGGGTCCGAAAATCACTAAACCACTCGTTGGATGCTTCTAGTGATATAAATAATCGGTCGTCATAAGTTTTAGGATTGCGGGGACGAGATGGATTGAACAACGGATGAGGTGGTTGTTGTTGTTCAACGGGTTGCTCAATGGGAGGATGAGGATTCGAAGAGGAAGCACCCTCGGTTCGAGTCCTCTTCCCACGATTGAACAAGCGAGGAGCCATTGCACAAAATAGAAAAATTGAAATAGAGAAGAAGAAGAAGTTATACCTCAAATCAACAATGAACAGTGAAAGAGAATGAGAAAATAGCCCTTCTCCTTGATTTTGGTGAGCAATGGAGCACTATGGAGAGAAAACTAGAATTAGGGTTTTGAGAAAATAGTGGAGGAGAAGAGGAAAAGGTGGTAAGAAAGAGGGAGGAGGAAGAGAAACCGAATATAATGGTAGGGCTTCTCTTTGTCGGAGTGAATCTGGACCGTAGGATCTCATTTGATCAAACGGCTGAAACCTGTCCCGATTCTGGAACATGGGGGACCGAATTCGGCCTGAACTATGGAAATGGCAGAGTTCGGCCCGAATTCTGGGTCTTTGTCCCAGAACTAAAATCAGGCTGGAAGGATAAAAATTGGTTAAGTATGGGAAATCAGGATAAGTTATAAAGATAACGAATTCAATAAACCAGATAGTACAAGTAGGAGAATAGCAGTATGAAATTGAAAAGTAGCATGTCAGCAGATTATAAATCAAAATGTACCGTATAATAAACAAGGAAATATATCTTGATTCAATAATGTGAATCTGCCATGGGTTAGCTGCAGGGGCCGGATCCCAGCTAGCGGTAGTCCTGAGGACTAGTACACCGTGTCGCTTAGGCTTTTACGCCTTGGTGTCAGAAGGACCCTTTCGGCTTGTACCCATAGCAAGTTCATTTTAAGAGAATCTCAATATATTCGATATTTACGCAGGTGTATTTTAATTTATGACAGCTTCATCTAAAATTCCAAGTTCACGACAAAGAAAACTGAAGCGCTCTTCGGATAATGGCTTTGTAAAGAAGTCTGCTAACTGATGATCAGTGTCAACAAATTCTAAATTAATCGTGCCATTTTGCTGATGATCACGCAAAAAGTGGTATCTAATCTCAATGTGCTTCGTGCGTGAGTGACAAATGGGGTTCTTAGTAAGATTTATTGCACTAGTGTTGTCACAAAAGATAGGAATATACATGAAAGATAAATTATAGTCTTCAAGGGTTTGCTTCATCCACAGAATCTGTGCATAACAATGTCCAGCTGCTATGTATTCAGCTTCTGTTGTGGATAGTGCGACAGAATTCTGTTTCTTGCTAAACCAAGAGACTAAAGCCTTTCCTAATAAATGGCACGTGCCGCTCGTACTTTTATGGTCGATCTTGCATCCAGCAAAATTAGCATCAGAGTAACCAATAAGGTCAAATGATGTTGACTTGGGATACCATAGGCCCACTGTAACCGTACCTTTAAGGTATCTAAAGATACGCTTAACTGCGGTCATGTGCGATTCCTTAGGATTTGCTTGATATCTAGCACACAGGCAAACGCTAAACATTATATCAGGGCGACTAGCAGTAAGATAAAGTAGACTGCCTATCATACCTCGATACTTACGTTAATCTACGGGTTTGCCGCTCTCATCTGGTTCCAGTTTGGTTGAAGTAGCCATAGGAGTGCTGATTGGTTTGACATTATCAAGTTCGAATTTATTCAGCATGTCCTTTGTGTACTTCGACTGACAGATGAAGGTTCCATTTATCATTTGTTTGACTTGTAGCCCAAGAAAGTAGTTGAGCTCCCCCATCATGCTCATCTCAAACTCGGTCTGCATACACTTGGCAAAATCTTGACAAAGGGTTTCATCAGTAGAACCAAAAATAATATCATCTACATATATCTGAACTAAGAGAATAGTGTCCTTCAAAGACTTTATGAAAAGTGTAGTGTCAATTTTCCCTTTTGAAAAACCTTTCTCAAGCAAGAAGTTGCTTAGCCGTTCATACCAAGCTCTAGGGGCTTGTTTGAGGCCGTACAGCGCTTTCTTTAGCTTGAACACGTGGTCGGGAAATTTGTGATTTTCAAAGCCAGGGGGTTGTTTTACATAAACTTCCTCCTTAATAAAACCATTCAAGAAAGCACTTTTAACATCCATTTGAAATAATTTAAAATTTTGAAAATTTGCAAATGCACAAAGCATCCGAATGGATTCTAGTCTAGCAACAAGAGCATACGTCTCATCGTAGTCGATACCTTCCTCTTGGTTGTATCCTTGAGCTACTAGACGAGCTTTGTTGCGTGTGACTGAACCATCTTCATTTACTTTGTTTCTAAAAACCCATTTAGTACCAATGATCGAGTGATCAGCCGGTCTAGGAACTAGTTCCCATACTTGGCTCCTCTCGAATTTGTTGAGTTCTTCTTGCATAGCAGAAATCTAAAATTCATCATTAAAAGCTTCAGAGATGTTTTTAGGCTCAATTTGTGAAATAAAGGCAGTGCTAGCAATAGAGTCTCTTAATGATGATCTAGTGGTTACTCCACGTGAAACCTCACCTATTACCAAATTTTCTGGATGTGAAGGCTTGAAGGAGAATTTCTTAGGCAAGCTTTCCAGAGAATTTGTTTCGGTTGTGGTGTTCATTGGAGTAGATATTGATGGCTCAACATCATCATCAAGAGTAGCTGCTGCACTGTTATCTTTGTCAAAAGTCATATTTGTAGACTCTTCCACAATTAAAGAGCGTTTGTTAAAAACTCTATATCCCTTACTCTTGGCAGCATAGCCAAAGAAAATACCATCGTCAGCTTTGGCATCAAATTTGCCTAAGTTGTCTTTGGTGTTAAGGATAAAACATCTATATCCAAAAACTTTAAAATAAGAAACATTGGGGGTTCTCCCAAACCAAAGCTCATAGGGTGTTTTCTTCGTAATAGGACGAATAAGCACCCTATTTAAAATATGGCATGCTGTACTGACAGCTTCAGCCCAAAAATATTTCGGAAGTGAAAACTTGTTCAACATAACTCTGGCCATATCGCCAAGAGTCCTATTCTTCCGCTCCACAACACCATTTTGTTGAGGAGTTCTTGGACAAGAAAATTCATGATCAAAACCATTAGAATCACAAAATCTTTCAAAATCAGAATTTTCGAATTCGCCTCCATGATCACTTCGGATTCGAGTAATCATGTAGCCTTTTTTGTTTTGAACTTTTTTAACAAAAATCTTGAAAACTGAAATAGCATCACTTTTATTTGCAAGAAAGAAAACCCAAGTAAATCTTGAAAAATCATCAACAATAACAAAGGCATAGAGTTTTCCGCCAAGACTGGCTACTCTACTAGGCCCAAATAAATCCATATGGAGTAGTTGCAAGGGTCTAGAAGTGCTTTCAGAGTTTATGGAATGAAAAGATGACTTGGTTGCCTTGTTCAACTCACATTCGGCACATACGGTGTCCTTTTTGAATGTGATGTCGGGCAAGCCTCTAACTAGCTTCTTGGTTGATAGCCTGGATATATTATCTATATTGGCATGACCAAGACGCTGGTGCCATAGTAGCCGTTCATCTTTATGAGCATATAGGCATCTACCTGCATTGTTAGTATTTCCAGACAAATAGAAAGTATAAATATTATCCTCTCTTACCCCTTCAAAAGCGATGTCTCCCGTTGACCTATCATAAATAATGCATTTATTTTGTCCAAAGTTAATGTCATATCCATGGTCAGCAAGATGACTAATGCTGAGCAGGTTATGCTTTAACTCAGTTACTAGGGAGACATCCTTTATTACGAAGAGGGAGGATAACCAATATTACCATTACCTATAATATAACCTTTGAGGTTGTTGCCGAAGGATACATATCCTTCTCTCTTCATCGATAGTGATACGAAAAGATTTGCGTCTCCTGTCATATGCCGCGAGCATCCACTATCGAGAATCCACTTATTTTTAGTTGAGGAGGGAAGGTCCACCTACATCAAGAGTAGATGTGACCTTTGGTACCCAATTTCTTGAGGATCCTGAAAAGTTAGTTTTTGGAAACCATGCATATATTTTTCTATCAACTAATCTTCTAATTCTACATTATGGTGATATGTGTTCATACAAACCACAATAAGTACATATAGCATTCCTATTTACATTAGGAGCATGCTGATGATGTCTATAAGCAGTGTAATGAGCAGAAGTATGATGATTAGCATGATGATGATGATTATGTATAGAGTACTGTGGAGTGGCATGGTGATATTGTCTATATAGAGCATGGTGATGTTGTCTATATGGAGCATGGTGATGTTGTCTATATGGCATGACATTGTGATGTTGTCTATATGGCATGACATTGTGATGTTGTCTATATGGCATGACATTGTGATGTTGATTGTGTCTTTGTGCAGCATGATGATTGTATCTATGATAATTATTTCTACGTGTATGTGGTTTGTATCCTTTGTGAAATTGTGTGTATATGAAAGCATAATTATGTGTTGTAGATGGACGATATGAATGACTAGCATAAGAGGTGTTATGCTTTGTGGGTGTCTCATGAGATTGGGTTTGAGGTTGAGAAACCTGTTTACCCAATTTAGTCTCTAATCTCTTGGAGACAGCCTGCAGATCAGTAACCTTAGCATTTAAACCATAAATCTTAGTCATAGAAATCTTGTGTCTACTCTTTTCTTCAGCAAGCAACGTGTTGAGTGTTGTGATTTCTTGTGTCTGTTGCTCAATACGTGTTTCAGCATCATGAAGGCTTAGTTTAAGCTTCGATACTTCATTAGTGACTTCCGTAGGTAAAGTGTCTTTAATGTTATCAAGCAATAGAGAAAGTCTTTGAATCTCGTCTTCATGACTTTTGATTTTGTCCTTGGCGTGTTTGTATTTACCAATGATCTTTTTGTGATCATCGAGTAAATCAGTGAAAGCATCGCCAAGTTCATCAAAAAAGAAGTCGTCAAGAGTTTCGTTTGATACCTTATCGGATGTTGCCATTAGGCACACATTAGCCATATCTTGAGGACAGTCCTTTTCTTTCTCGGAGTCACTAGCTTCGCTTTCATGCCAAATGCTTGTGTTGGCATATTTCTTTGATGAAGTCTTCTTGTATGACTTTTCATAGCGGTTGCTCTTCTTCAAGAATGGACAGTCTTTTCGGACGTGTCCAGTCTTTTTGCAACCATAGCAAGTTGGCTCTTCTTCACCATTTTCTTGTGGTTCCTTCTTTCTTCGATTGAAGTGAAGGAATTTCTTGAAGTTGCGGACCATAAGGGCTTGATCATCTTCTGAGTCATCATCATCTGTCTCTTCGGGTTCAGTCCTTCGCCGGTGAGCTTTGAGTGCGATCTCCTTAGCCTTAGGAGCAAGCTCTTCGAAGTCCTTGAGGTCAAGCTCATGAGTCATTAGCTTTCCCATCAAGGTCTCCATGGACATGGTTGTGAGATCATTTCCTTCTACGATGGCCGTCACCTTAGGATTCCAAATCTTTGGTAGCCCCCTAAGTAGCTTGCGAATCTTCTCATGATTTGAGTATTGCTTGCCGAGCAAAGACAGGGGGTTGATGATGTCGAAGAATCTTGTGAACATTTGTGTGATCGTCTTATTTGGTTTCATCTTGAAAGCCTCGTATTCTTGCGTGAGACGGCTTATCTTTGATTCCTTGACTTGGGTAGTTCCTTCATGTGTCACTTCTAGAAGTTTCCATACTTCATGAGATGTGGTGCATGTAGATACCCTGTTGAACTCATTCCTGTCTATAGCACAGAATAAAGCATTAATAGCGCTTGCATCTAGACTTGCCTGTTTCTTCTCCTCGTCAGAATATTTGTCATGTGATTTCTCAACAAGATCACCGTTGACAACTATCCTGGCGGGCTTTTTGTAACCGTCAGTGACGACAGTCCACAGGTCAAAGTCTAGAGACTTGAGATAAAAACTCATCATTGTTTTCCAATATGTGTAGTTGGTTCCATCAAATAGGGGAGGCCTATGAGTGGACTGCCCTTCACCATGATTGGAAATCAAGGATTGTGTGGTTGCCATGGATCAGCTCTAGGATGTAAATTCTTGTAAAGAGAACAGAGCTCTGATACCAATTGAAGAACAGATGGCAACTCTAGAGGGGGGTGAATAGAGTATATAGAGATAATATCCAATTAAAAATTCAACTCTATCACAAATAAAACCAATCAGAGTAAATGCGGAAAATAAAGAGAGAATCAAGAGAGCATACGCAGACACAGCCGATTTTAACCTGGTTTCCCTCGTGGAGGACTAGTCCAGGCCTGAGAACTCTAGCTCAGGATTAAATCTACTATTTGTGAAATAGTAGTTTACAACCCGTGCCTTTTCTTCAGAAGAGCACGTCAACTTCTTACAGAGGATCGCAGTGGCGATTTGCTTGGAATTGTCCAAGCGACTTCTTCAACTCTTGCACAAGAATCCTAACTGAGAGATGCTGAGCACTCGAGACTTAGAAGGCTTGTGGCTAGTAGATGGAAAGGGTATGGCTTTTCTGAGCTTTAAGAAAGAAGAGAAGAGAAGATTGGATAGTTTGAAATGAGAGAATTCTAGGCCTATTTATAGGATTTTTGTAGGCAGAATTCGGCCAGAATTCGGGTAAAAAATTTCAAATATTTGGCCGTTGGACAACTAGCAACCAGCTAACCCTAAAATTAAGGCTGCTGATTTTTAGGGGACAGAGTTCGGCCCGAACTCTGTGTGGAGGCAGAGTTCGGTCCGAACTCTGTCTCCAGAGCACAGAGCTGGTCTAAGTGGCCAGTGGGAAATTTTTTGGATGGTGGAGTTTGAGGATTATTGGGTAGGCTATAGGTCAAGTCTCAAGAGCTCAGCATGACACAGTTTACAATCAGTCTAGACTCATAGAAAGTGTAAAATACATACTCATATATAACTGAACTGTAAAGACTGAGCTGTCTTCTGACTTGAGCTTGATGTAGACGTCGTGTGTCGTATTGAATTATTACAAGTATTATTTAGTCAATGTTATCAATATTTGGTTGACTATGACTTTGTGTCAACAGTACTGTCTTGCATCATGTCTAGGGCAAGTATTCCTGAGTACCACGGTCAGGGGTACCTACTTAAACTGACTAAGGCTAATAACTAGAATAATCCAGTAGTCATGAAGAGATTTTCCAGCTACAGGCAATGCCGTTATCTGGGCACCCCATCATGGGATCTGTAGTCTACCGTCGAATAGGGCATATTTTTAGCACACTGTCATGTGTTGTACCCTTCAAGCTACTTAAGGGTACATACGCTTTCTGGATGATGTACCCACATGAACTCAACCCCTAATTGCGTCCGGATAACCTGGATGGTCTGCAGGGCTTGTGGCTGTAGAATAATCTCAGTGCATCTTGCTAGTGACTAGGCCTGTGATAACCCTAGTTAGTTAAAGTATCAAGCCGTACTTATTGCTTGGCCGTGAATGATGGATGGAGTCTAACCAGTACAAGTCTTGTCTTGTTCAAGTACCTGGCTACTTCGGAACATGATTGCTTATACATACCTTATTAATAACTGATTAGAATGATTCTTTATCCACATGACATTTATTGCTCTTTTTAGATTTCATGTCTTATTATTATCTTTCTTACTTTATGTTTCTGATATGCTGGTTTTAGTTCTTAACTGAAGCCTCCTTTGTGGCACTTACTCTTTCTGGGATCTGACCCAGCTGGTTTTGTATGGCCAGATACCGGAGCAGCTCCAGAGGATCTCTCTACCTTCCAGCTAGATGGTGACCACCAGGCGTAATCCTGGCAACGAGTGGGTTTTATTTTGGCTCTTCCACTCCAGTGTAAAATTATTCTTTGAGGCGTTTAGCCGACGAACATGTGTTAGCTCAATTGCATTTTACTTACTGTCTGCCTACGGGCTGTAACATGATTAATAAATCCTAGGGTTGATCATGTATAACTGAAACTCTTGCTAGTCTTCACATTTTGTATGACTAGCTTCATGATCATCCAAATATATAATGTATGGGACGCCTTACTATTGTATATTTGGTGCTCTGACATCTTGTAACTGCTATTATTTGCTTGAGATTGAGACAATAGGCTTGTTCATGACCATAAGAGACTGATGTCTTGTAGTTAAACCCTTATGTATCTAGACAGCCATGACCGTATAGCGAGGTGGGTTGTACTTTAATATACGTAGCCGGCTGTGTCTGCCCCCGCTCTCCAGTATTCTGGTTCTGGGGCGTGATACAGTTTAAGTGGTGGCTCATGCAGGTCTTGTGAATCAAGATGTGTGAGGGTTTCACTGAATAGATGTCTCAATCAGTACTCGCCTTTTATCTCTACTCGTGCCTTCTAATCTTCCTGAAATCTTGACCTGATCACATGCTTATATCCTCGATCTATCTTGGTCCTTCCTTATTTTCTCCTATGTCATTGTTTTTCCAGTGGCATTGTTCATGGTCCTACCGATCAGTCGGAAGGAGCTCAACGAGTACTCCCGCAACAAGAGGATCAAGCTCAGCACTCAGGAGCAGCTTCCCGAGTCATGCTTCCTGTAACTCCCTAAACCAAATTTTATGGATTTCAGGAATTATTTTTCTAAATGAATATTGGAAGGAACAATTTTTGTCTAAAAAAAAGAAAAAGAAAAAGAGAAATCAATTTCTTTAAATATATTTATTACTTAACTATATTTCAAATATTCATGTTTTTCTATAAAAGTTTGATTATATTCTCTATATTCATATTCAGTCAATTAAATTCATTCAATTGATTTTTTGTGATTATACAGATTGTTGCGGTGATGATATTATTTCTGGTAAGTAAGTGAGGGATTAGTTAGTACTAAATAATTTTAACTTTTAACTAATAAATGATTAGTTTAATTAGCAAATTAGTTTGTTAATTAATTATTAATAAGAATATTGCTTATTTTCAGCAGTATAATTTTTTTCTGATAGTCGGCTAGCAAATTTATTTAATTGGTTAAATAGATGGAGACATTTAAAATGGAGACTAACTAATTTCATTTGAAAATCTGTTAAAAGTTTATTTTCTATTAGCCCTAGATCTAACATTATTTACTACTACTGCCATTGTACAAATAACCCCAGATCTACAAGTATTTACAGCTCTGCCACTCCCTTCACACACACACATTATTTTTATTATAAATGCACGTTTTCCAAGAAATTTTGACAGACTGACACACTCTCTCTACAGTCTTTCTCTCTACTCTCTACTTTTTCTTTCTCTTAACTCTCTCTCTCTCTTGTGGGCTCTCGACCGAGCACCACGGGCTACCGCCACCTCGAAGACCCTGCTGCCCGCCGAAGCTTCGATCCACCGCCGAAGCCAGATCCGAGCCACCATGCAGCTGTTCGAACTCCTCCGCAGCAGTAGGTCACCGAACCTACTTGGACCGCGACGCTGAAGTCGGGGAGACCTCACCGAGGAGTCACCGCGTTGAGGACTTCGCGCTTAGGCCTCCACCAGCCACCAGATCTGATGTTCTGGAGTTCGACGACGAGGCACTCACCAAGTCTCGACCGCGGATCACCGATGTCTCGCCAGAGTCTCCGCCTCCACCACCTCGAGCCAGTCGCCGCCGATGCTGCTTTTCTACGACCACCAGATAGGGCTCCGCCGATAGCCGAATCTGGCAAGATCGGGAGCCGAACCGCCACTTCGAAGCCACAACCTCTCGGAGCCGCCATTCTAGATCTGGTTCAGCCGACGGCCATGCCGGGTTGGTGCTCTTCCAAGCATGGTGTCGTCAGATCTGCCAAGCCTTCTCCACGCCTCCAACCGGGACTTCGTGCGGACGCAGCTGCTCTTCTAGCGCCTCGTCTTCGCGGTCGAGCTCGGCGAGTCAGTCGCCGGTGAGGTGAGGTTTTCTCTTCGTCATCTTCTTCTTGATCTTTCTCTACTTCTTGCTAGAACTGTTGTGATGTTAATTTGGAAAGGAGAGGGATTTTAGGGTTAGGGTTTATTTTTGGTTGGGGAAGATGGAACCTAGGGTTTCCTTCTCGCTGGTGAGAAGGAAGAAGATGAATAGGTCCTACAGTGTCGGCTGAGAAATAGAATGGGAGGAAGGAGGAGAATTAGTAAGGTTAGGGTTTGTATTGGAAGAAGGGAATAAAGATGAGCTGAGAAGAGGTTTTGATCGGTTGTGTGTAGGTTTTGATTGCTAGAGTGTGGGCTGGGTCTGGTCGGGTCACAAATTATGGTGGTGATTGTGTTTGAATGTAGAGAGAATTGCTACATCTTAGAAATTAATGTCAGAAACTGTGAGTGGTTCACGTGAGCTGGCCTAGGAAGAAGAGATGGAGTGGGCATGTGACTCCTCCAAATTGAGGGGTCAGCTATGCCTCTTCGTATTTCGAAAAGCCAGGGGTAAGTTGATGTTAGATTCAAATAATATGTAGTTTTAGAATGTGGAGTCAGATTGGACATGCTTATAGGAATGAGTACATCTTGAGCTAGCAGGTTTTGATCGGTGGTTTGATTTGTAAAATATGGTTTAGACCATGGGCTCATTGATATTGGAATAGTTCATTTTGAATTTTTGTAATAGACTTTGCAAACAGATTTTTGGTATCCAGGATTATTGGGGCAGCAATTAAGATTTGGGCCATATTGCTGTATTGAAGAGAATATTTAGAAATCAAAATATAGAAAGTGTTGGGCCTGGGAAAGAGTTTTGGTTCTATTTGTTTAAGTAATGATTAGACTAATTCTTAAGTTTCATTCCAACAGAGTTGGGCTTGTGGGCTAGACTGATAGTTAATGTATTATCAATTTATTTTATTTAATTCTAATTAGCGTATATATTTTAAAATTTTAAATAGTATATAGTTCTACATTGTTATGTGATATTGACTAGATTTAATGTTTAGATTTGTTAACATAAATAAGTATCTTTTAGCTAATATTTTAATTAGCAAATAATTGAACTTTTGATTAATATTTTTAATAATAAGATATTCCATCTAATAAAAATGTTGTCTATCATTATTTCCAAAAAGTATATGTAAAATAGAAATTATTTTCTAATAAATAATTTTGTAGCTACAATATAGTTACTAGTCATTATTTTTAAAGCAAGTAAATATTTTTCTAAATATAATAATAATGTCGTCTAATTTTTGCTATAAAGTATATATTGCATATTTTGTTATAAAAATCTAAACTCCTTTCTTATTTAGTAGAAATGGCAAGTAATTAGTTAATAATATTTAAAATATTTGGATAAAATTATATATATAGTTTTTTTAAAATATTGTTAGTACTAGAGATAGTTAGCTATCTAGTTAGCAATAGTTGACTAGTGATCATTATTTCAAAACTCTAATAAACTTGTACAAAAATATAACAGGTGATCCATTACAACCATGCAGTACTACTCTCGTGCAACCAAACTGAGGCAAGTACACTGACTCGACTTGTACTTTGTTTTTCTGTCTTACATTCCTGTGCCATGTTCTCATATCGGACACGAGATACACACGATTGCCTTGTACATTGTTCATTACTTGTGAGTCATTGTTATTGCGGGGATTGGGAAAATATTAGCTTTTGTGTGACCACACCCAACATAGGTATTGTGGATAACCTAATTGTACACTTCACGTACGATGAAGCCGTACCTTGTAGAATTGATTGACTCATTGATTGATTGTGCTCCTAAGTCGGTCACATATTAGTTTAACATTTCAAATTGTCACACTTGCATATTGATTGTCGTGTTCATTGCCTTGTACATTGATAGCCGTGTTCATTGTCTAGCATATTGATTGTCGTCTATTGCCTGCAGTTTTACATTTTATTTCTGGTACCGTAGTTTCATTTCCATTTCTAGTATTCTGGTTTCACCTTGTATTCTGTACTACAGATTACATTGTATATTGCTCTTGTCAGGATTGTACTTTGCTCTTTTCCTGACAGGATACGTTGCAGGTAAGTGGGAGGCCACATGGAGCATGTGATTGCATTGGATATTGTAGCTTTCATTTTATTTTATTTTTCTGGAGATTGTATTTTGGATATCCATTATTGTATCTTTATTTTAT
Source organism: Iris pallida (assembly GCA_029216955.1). Lineage (NCBI taxonomy): Eukaryota > Viridiplantae > Streptophyta > Magnoliopsida > Asparagales > Iridaceae > Iris > Iris pallida. The sequence continues at coordinate 26,114,245 of JANAVB010030220.1, forward strand.
TTGACCGAATTTGTCTCCGGAGGATTTTGTATTAAAATAACTTGATGGATATTGGTGATCATTCTGGAAACGTTATAAAAGCTGTGTTGTTTACATTACATTGTGACTTAGAGTTTTCCTTAGTATTGTACAGCTTACTTCGTCGTGTCCATTGACGAAGGCTGGGCGTGTCTGACTCGTATCCGATTATTCCGGAGCGGGTCGTGACATATTTTTAGTGGTGGCCTATGCAGGTCTCTACCCTAATGACACTTAGGCTATAAAATGTTATTGGGGACCAGCGAAGCTAAGGAAAACTCATCACAATATAGGATTCATGGAAAATTATTACGGGTATGGTTTTACTAAAATTTCTTATAGTTAGGCCTATCTAATCAATTTTCTGTTTTGCAGGGTGGTTTAGACACGCAACACTAAGGTTATCAATTTTCTTACACTTGAAACTTCTGAGGTTATTTCAAATATACATTTTGCTAGTATAACCATTTGATTGCTAATATCTATTTTCTGGTAGCACGTGGGATTTTCCTAAAATTTGTTTTTATTGTTATTCAAAACTTTGTTTCCAATTCGAGATTTTATTTTCTATTGAGATTTGTTTTTTTTAGTCACTTTGTCTTACTGTTTGTTCTCTTATAAAACTCAATATGTTTTCTAAAAGAGGAGATATATCACTTTCTATCATGATTTTGACTTTTCATAAACTTCTTTGAAATTTCTATGGACAAAGTTGAAAGTGTATTCAACGACCTACTATGACGTGGCAGATGCGCACTGCAGTCATTTACTTGGATTATGGAGACCGCGGGTTCACTGCAGCCAGCTGCGCACTGGCGAGGCAGGAGCTTTAAGTCAAAATAATTTCAGGTATTCATGGGTTCTCGGATATTATTTGAGACTATGTCCAAAATCATAAAATTTTAAATTCTTGAGTTGTTCCGATAACATGGATAAGTTGATAGAAATATTCGGTAATTTATTATTTAAATCATTAAGCCAAGGTTCATTGCAGCCAGATGTATACTACACTGGCGGGGCACGGACTCTAGGCAATATGATTTCAGGATATATATAATTTTCGGATACTATTGAGACTATATCCATGTTATATACCATGCTTGATCTTACCATAAATTATCTTGATTTGTTTTACTTCTTGGCTTTATTTGAATTTCGTAGCAGTAGATCCAAGTTTCAGAAATCATGTTGTTACCCTAGGTTTTCTATACAAAATTTTTTTTGAATTTATTATGATCAGGATAATGAACATACCTATATGAATTTGATTTCTGAATGATTTGCCCTAAATGATTTTTTGATCAAGCTAGAATTTAGTTATGCTAAATAGGATTTCTAGTCAAGTCCAATTTTTTAAAACCCTTTACTTTATTCTCAGTCGTAATATCTTATAGTTATCGTACTGATGATTTAATAGTTGAAATAATTTTAAATTATTTTTTACTAGTCGTGTTTTAAATTTCTTGTCGTGGTTGCAATAGTAGGTTTAAATGATTTATTGGATTTAAATCATAATTTTATTTTAGAATTTAAATATGACGATATCATTTTGGTATCATAACTTTGTCTAAACTTTGATCACTTTAAAACATTTTAATTGTACTGGTCATACTTAAATTCGAATTTTAATCATTTTCAAATTTTCGTATTTGATCAATTTTAATAGTGATTATTATGCTATTTTAAATTTCGAGGACGAAATTTTTGTAAGGGGGGTAGATTTGTAACTCCCTAAACCAAATTTTGTGGATTTCAGGAATTATTTTTCTAAATGAATATTGGAAGGAACAATTTTTGTTTAAAAAAAAAAGAAAAAGAAAAAGAAAAAGAAAAAGAGAAATCAATTTCTTTAAATATATTTATTACTTAACTATATTTCAAATATTCATGTTTTTCTATAAAAGTTTGATTATATTCTCTATATTCATTTTCAGTCAATTAAATTCATTCAATTGATTTTTTGTGATTATACAGATTGTTGCGGTGATGATATTATTTTCGGTAAGTAAGTGAGGGATTAGTTAGTACTAAATGATTTTAACTTTTAACTAATAAATGATTAGTTTAATTAGCAAATTAGTTTGTTAATTAATTATTAATAAGAATATTGCTTATTTTCAGTAGTACAATTTTTTCCTGATAGTCGGTTAGCAAATTTATTTAATTGGTTAAATAGCTGGAGCCATTTAAAATGGAGACTAACTAATTTTATTTGAAAATCTGTTAAAAGTTTATTTTCTATTAGCCCTAGATCTAACATTATTTACTACTACTGCCATTGTACAAATAACCCCAGATCTATAAGTATTTACAGCTCTGCCACTCCCTGCACACACACATTATTTTTATTATAAATGTACGTTTCCCAAGAAATTCTGACAGACTGACACTCTCTCTCTACAGTCTTTCTCTCTACTCTCTCTCTAATTTCTCTCTCTCTTCACTCTCTCTCTCTCTCTTGTGGGCTCTCGGTCGAGCACCACGGGCCACCGCCACCTCGAAGACCCCGCTGCCCGCCGAAGCTCTGATCAACCGCCGAAGCCAGATCCGAGCCACCACGCAGCTGCTCGAACTCCTCCGCAGCAGTAGGTCACCGAACCTACTTGGATCGCGACGCTGAAGTCGGGGACCTCACCGAGGAGTCACCGCGTTGAGGACTTCGCGCTCTGGCCTCCACCAGCCACCAGATCTGATGTTCTGGAGTTCGACGACGAGGCTCTCACCAAGTCTCGACCGCGAATCACCGATGTCTCGCCAGAGTCTCCGCCTCCACCACCTCGAGCCAGTCACCGCTGATGCAGCTTTCCCACGACCACCAGATAGGGCTCCATCGATAGCCGGATCTGGCGAGATCGGGAGCCGAACCGCCACTTAGAAGCCACAACCTATCGGAGCCGCCATTCTAGATCTGGTTCAGCCGACGGCCGTGCCGGGTTGGAGCTCTTCCGACCATGGTGTCGTCAGATCCGCCAAGCCTTCACCGCACCTCCGACCGGGCCTTCGTGCGGACGCAGCTGCTCTTCTAGCGCCTCGTCTTCGCGGCCGAGCTCGGCAAGTCAGTCGCCGGTGAGGTGAGGTTTTCTCTTCGTCATCTTCTTCTTGATCTTCCTCTGCTTCTTGCTAGAACTGTTGTGATGTTAATTTGGGAAGGAGAGGGATTTTAGGGTTAGGGTTTATTTTTGGTTGGGGAAGATGGAACCTAGGGTTTTCTTCTCACTGGTGAGAAGGAAGAAGATGAATAGGTCCTACAGTGTCGGTTGAGGAATAGAATGGGAGGAAGGAGGAGAATTAGTAAGGTTAAGGTTTGTATTGGAAGAAGGGAATGAAAATGAGCTGAGAAGAGGTTTTGATCAGTTGTGTGTAGGTTTTGATTGCTAGAGTGTGGGCCGGGTCGGGTCATAAATTATGGTGATGATTGTGTTTGAATGGAGAGAGAATTGCTACATCTTAGAAATTAATGTCAGGAACTGTGAGTGGTTCACGTGAGCTGGCCTAGGAAGAAGAGATGGAGTGGGCATGTGACTCCTCCAAATTGAGGGGTCAGCTATGCCTCTTTGTATTTCGAAAAGCCAGGGGTAAGTTGATGTTAGATTCAAATAATATGTAGTTTTAGAATGTGGAGTCAGATTGGACATGCTTATAGGAATGCGTACATCTTGAGCCAGCAGGTTTTGATCGGTGGTTTGATTTGTAAAATATGGTTTAGACCATGGGCTCATTGATATTGGAATAGTTTATTTTGAATTTTTGTAATAGAATTTGCAAACAGATTTTTGGTATCCAAGATTATTGGAGCAGCAATTAGGATTTGGGCCATATTGTTGTATTGAAGAGAATATTTAGAAATCAAAATATAGAAAGTGTTGGGCCTGGGAAAGAGTTTTGGTTCTATTTGTTTAAGTAATGATTAGACTAATTCTTAAGTTTCATTCCAACATAGTTGGGCTTGTGGGCTAGACTGATAGTTAATGTATTATCAATTTATTTTATTTAATTCTAATTAGCGTATATATTTTAAAATTCTAAATAGTATGTAGTTCTACATTGTTATGTGATATTGACTAGATTTAATGTTTAGATTTGTTGACATAAATAAGTATCTTTTAGCTAATATTTTAATTAGCAAATAATTGAACTTTTGATTAATATTTTTAATAATAAGATATTCCATCTAATAAAAATGTTGTCTATAATTATTTCCAAAAAGCATATGTAAAATAGAAATTATTTTCTAATAAATGATTTTGTAGCTACAATATAGTTACTAGTCATTATTTTTAAAGCAAGTATATATTTTTCTAAATATAATAATATTGTCATCTAATTTTTGCTATAAAGTATATATTGCATATTTTGTTATAAAAATCTAAACTCCTTTCTTATTTAGTAGAAATGGCAAGTAATTAGTTAATAATATTTAAAATATTTGGATAAAGTTATATATATAGTTTTTTTTAAAATATTGTTAGTACTAGAGATAGTTAGCTATCTAGTTAGCAATACTTGGCTAGTGATCATTATTTCAAAACTCTAATAAACTTGTACAAAAATATAACAGGTGATCCATTACAACCATGCAGTACTACTCTCGTGCAACCAAACCGAGGCAAGTACACTGACTCGACTTGTACTTTGTTTTTCTGTCTTACATTTCTGTGCCATGTTCTCATATCGGATACGAGATACACACGATTGCCTTGTACATTGTTCATTGCTTGTGAGTCATTATTATTGCGGGGATTGGGGAAATATTAGCTTTTGTGTGACCATACCCAACATAGGTATTGTGGATAGCCTAATCGTACACTTCACGTACGATAAAGCCGTACCTTGTAGAATTGATTGACTCATTGATTGATTGTGCTCCTAAGACGGTCACACATTAGTTTAATATTTTAAATTGTCATACTTGCATATTGATTGTCGTGTTCATTGCCTTGTACATTGATAGCCGTGTTCATTGTCTAGCATATTGATTGTCGTCTATTGCCTGCAGTTTTTTATTTCATTTCTGGTACCGTAGTTTCATTTCCATTTCTAGTATTCTGGTTTCACCTTGTATTATGTACTACAGATTATATTGTATATTGCTCTTGTCAGGATTGTACTTTGCTCTTTTCCTGATAGGATACGTTGCAGGTAAGTGGGAGGCCATATGGAGCATGTGATTGCATTGGATATTGCAGCTTTTATTTTATTTTATTTTTCTGGAGATTGTATTTTGGATATCCATTATTGTATCTTTATTTTATTTGACCGGATTTGTCTCCGAAGGATTTTGTATTAAAATAACTTGATGGATATTGGTGATCATTCTGGGAACGTTATAAAAGCTGTGTTGTTTACATTACATTGTGACTTGAAATTTTCCTTAGTATTGTACAGCTTACTTCGTCGTGTCCATCGACGAAGGCTGGGCGTGTCCGACTCGTATCCGATTATTCGAGAGCGGGTCGTGACATTTCCCGGAGATCCAGAACCCCCAGTACAGCCAGCCCAGCCTACGAGGCAGGATGATGGAGTCTTGGTTGGACTCATCAGGAAGTTGCTAGCATCACATGATCGTCGGGGTGATGCATTGCACCAGACAGTACAAGATGCTTTGAACAGAGGTGGTCATCAAGGTAATAGTGCGGCCAACAGCTTCAAGCGCTTGAACCCTCCCTTCTTCGATGGTAGCGAAGATGCTATTGCCGCAGATACTTGGCTGTAGGACACTGAGGTTATTCTAGAAGCAGCCAGGACTCCAGAAGACGAGAAGGTGGCCGTGGTGCACCTACAGTTATTAGATCTAGCCCGCAGTTGGTGGGCGGCGCAGGCCGTTAGATTATTGGCACCTATTACCTGGACAGTATTCCGTAAGAGATTCCAGACCAAGTACTTTGACGCTATAGCTCGATATGATCTACAGACGAGGTTCACTAACTTGAAGCAGATGGGTAGGACGGTCGATGGATATGCGATCGAGTTTTCCAGGCTTAGTCGGTTTGCTCCCACCTTGGTGGCGACCGAGTTCAACAGAGGTTAGCGGTTCCAGCAAGGACTGCACCTGGAGATTTTACTGGCGGTAGAGCAGTTCGAGCATCAGACTTTCGATGCAGTATTGAGAGCAGCTAGGAGGCATGAGTATACCTCCCATAGGATTGTGGACCGGACCGGAAGCCGAAAGCGGTCTCACGGCCAAATGAACCAGTCTTCAGCACAAGCCCCGGCAGCTAGGGCTTTGACCATTGGACCTCCGAGGCGGGCGGCTTCCGTTGTGTCGATTCAGCATTCGACCCCGACATATCCCCAGCAGCAGCAGCAGAAGCAGTCTTCCGCAATGGGTTGTACTCATTGTGGGAAGCCAGGGCACGTGGTGTCAGAATGGTGCAGAGCACAGGGTTTGTGCTTGGCTTGTGGGGCGTCGGACCACAGGGTGGGGAACTGCCCGAATAGGGGAAGTTCCTCTTCATCAACCTTTTCTAGTCCCTCGATTAGGGGGCCAGCCCTAGTACCAGTTCTGCAGCAGCAACAGTACCCGTTTCCGAGGCCCTTGTCTCCTCAGACCCAAGCCTTTCAGCAGCAGAACCTCCAGCAGTATGCACAAGTCCAAGCTCAGACCCAGAACCGCCAGAGAGGTTTCCAGCAGAGGGGACCAGCACCTAGAGGGCAAGGTCAAGTGATGTCTTTGACCGTATAGGAGAAGTTAGCATCAGGTGAGGTAGTGGCAGGTACTATTCTTGTCAACTCCTTTCCAGCATCAGCGTTATTTGATTCTGGTGCATCGCATTCATTTATGTCTGCACCATTCGCGACACGGATAGGACTGGAGCCCGAGTCATTATCAGTAAGTCTCAATATACTTACTGGTAACAGACTTGTGGGAGTAGATAGAGTATTTTCCTCGTGTCGGATCGTAGTTAGCGGTAGAGAGTTTTCCGCTAGGTTGATAGAATTCTCGATGACCGATTATGATGTGGTCTTAGGGATGGATTGGTTGAGGGACCAGTATGCTAGAATAGATTACCATATCAGTAAGATTATTTTTAGTATTCCGGGTGAGCCAGAGTTTTCATTCTTCCGAGGCGGTATAGAACCTTCTCCTCCAGTATTTCGGAAGGCAGTTACAGCGGCAGTTCGATTTCCCAGAGTTGTAGAAGAGTATCCCGATGTTTTCCCCGAGGAGCTTCCAGGTATGCCACCAGAGAGAGAGATAGAGATCACCACACACTTGATCCCCGGAACAGCACCAGTGTCAGAAAGGGTCTACCGGATGGCACCGTCAGAATTGGAGATCTTGTATAAGATGATTGAAGAACTCAGGACCAAGGGATTCATCCGTGCTAGTGGATTACCTTGGGGAGCCCCGACGCTTCTTGTGAAAAAGAAGGATGGTACGTCCAGATTATATGTTGACTATCGTACCTTGAACTCGGTAACAATCAAGAACAAATATCCTCTCCTGAGGATAGATGACTTGTTTGATCAACTCAAAGGGGCGTCCATGTTTTTGAAGTTTGACTTGCGGTCAGGATACCACCAGATCAGAGTCAGAGAGTAGGACATCCCGAAGACGACATTTAGATGCAGGTATGGGTATTGGGAGTTTCTTATTATGCCATTTGGAGCAACCAATATGTCGACTGTATTCATGGACCTCATGAATCGTATCTTCATGCCTTATTTGGATCAGTTTGTGATTGTGTTCATAGATGACATCCTGGTCTACATCAAGAGTGAAGCGGAGCATGAGCAGCATCTCAGAGTTGTCCTCCAGATTCTTAGAGAGCACCGGTTGTATACAAAGTTCAGTAAATACGAGTTTTGGCTCGATCGCATTTCCTACTTGGGTCATATCACCACCAGAGGTGGAGTAGAAGTGGATCCCCAGAAGATCGTGGCTATTGAGACGTGGCCAGTACCCAACACAGTTGTAAAAGTTCGCAGTTTTTTTGGCTTGGCCGACTATTATCGGCAATTTGTTTCAAATTTTGTACGGATTTCAGCACCTATGATCCAATTGACCCGCAAGGATGTACAGTTTGCTTGGACAGCAGAATGTCAGAATTCTTTTGAGAAGTTGAAGCGAGGCTTGATGACGGCACCCATTCTCACGCTTCCAGATAGGACCGGGGGATTTTCAGTGTATTGTGATGCTTCAGGCAGAGGTTTAGGATGTGTTTTGATGCAGCATGGAAAGGTAATAGCTTATGCGTCACGACAACTTTGTGATCATGAGAGGAATTACCTGACCTACGACTTGGAACTGGCAGCAGTAGTGTTTGCACTTAAGCTTTGGAGACATTACTTATATGGAGATTGTGTGGAGATTTTTACCGACCACAAGAGCCTGAAGTATGTGTTTACCCAGAAGGATCTTAACATGCGTCAGAGGAGATGGCTAGAGCTACTCGTGGATTATGACATCAACCTGCAGTATCATCCTGGGAAGGCCAACGTTGTTGCAGATGCATTGAGCAGAAGAGCCGGAGTTTATTTTCTAACAGCACAACCAGAGTTGTTAGCAGATCTTCAGAAAATAGGTATAGAAGTTGTCCTTCCTACCAATGTGGCATTGATGGCCAGTATGCAAGTTCAGTCCAGTATAGTTGAGAGGGTCAAGTTAGCTCAGTCAGCAGATTCTAAGCTTCAGCGGCTTAGGACAGAATGTGTAGCAGGGCGAAGGCCAGAGTTATGTATCCATGAGGACGGTACACTTCGACATGGGAGGCATCTTTGTGTACCTAGTAGTAATATCAGACATGAGGTTATGGCAGAAGCTTACAGTTCTCAGTATTCGATTCATCCGGGCGGTACGAAGATGTATCGTAATATCCGACAGCATTTTTGGTAGAATGGCATGAAGAGGGAGATAGCCCGGTTTGTCTCTCGATGTTTAGTTTGTCAACAAGTTAAAGCTGAACATCAGAGACCGGTTGGACTACTTCAGCCCTTACCGATCCCAGAATGGAAATGGGAGCACATTACCTTAGATTTTGTAACAGGATTACCTAGATCCCCAGCCAGGAGAGATGCTATCAGGGTTATAGTCGACAGACTCACTAAGGTAGCTCATTTTCTTCCTTTTAGCGTTGGTCAGTCGACAAATCAGCTTGCAGAGATGTACCTCAGGCAGATAGTCAGGTTGCATGGAGTACCAGTCAGTATTGTGTCCGACAGAGATTCCAGATTCACATCGCACTTTTGGCAGGGCCTTCAGAAAAGTTTGGGGACTGGTCTCAAGTTCAGTTCGGCTTATCATCCGCAGACAGATGGTCAGTCAGAACGCACGATCCAGACTCTTAAAGATATATTGCGGTCATGTACACTCGACTTTGGTGGTTCGTGAGAAGATCACCTGCATCTCGTAGAATTCTCCTACGATAACAGTTTACAGGCCAGTATCCAGATGGAACCTTTCGAGGTATTGTATGACAGAAAGTGCAGATCCCCGCTAGCATAGGATGATATAGACGAGAGGCAGATGCTTGGTCCAGAGATGATCACACGGACTATTGAGGTGATCAGGCAAGTTAAGGATCATCTTCGAGTTGCACAAGATCGCCAGCGTCATTAGGACGATTCTTATCGGCGCCTTCTTGAATTTTCTGTCGGCGACCATGTATTCCTTAGGATCTCGCCTACCCGTAGCATTATTCGTTTCGGCGTACGAGAAAAGCTTAGTCCTAGGTATATAAGGCCGTTCGATATTCTGGAGCGAGTAGGTGACGTGTCCTATCGTCTCGCTCTTCCGTCGTCGTTACGTGAGGTGCATGATGTCTTCCATGTATCCCAATTGCGACGGTATATCCCGGATCCGAGTCATATTCTTGATCATTCAAAATTGGTTGTTGGTACCAACCTTTCGTATGAGGAGAGACCCGTATTCATATTGGACCGAAGAAAAAAGATACTCAAGAACAAGACTATCAAGTTAGTCCGTGTTGCTTGGGGTCATCAATCTTTGGGTGAGTCAATATGGGAGCGTGAAGATGATATCCGATCGCGATATCCCGACCTATTTGACTCATGAGGTATAATGTCTTCCTTGTGCCTCATGTCTTCGATTCCTTACTTGCATGATTGATTGTTTGATTGATTGGTTAGTTATACATGCTTGTGATTAGTATAGCTTGCCCGACATCTCTAGCCTCTTGATTAAATTTCGAGAACGGGATTCTTTTAAGGTGGGTAGAGTTGTCACCATCGGATTTTGTTATACGTATTTTGGTATGCATGTACGTATCTTGGACCCGTATTTCGACTTGTCCTGACTGGCTAGCCTTGGGTTTTGCATTTGGCATGGGTTAGTTGGCATTTCCTGGTTGGTGTGGGTTATCTTGGCCTTGGCATGCATCGGGTTTGGTTTGGTTCGGTTTGGATTAGCATGCAAACCCTTACCTACCACCATCCACCATTTATTAACCCAATAACCCTTCTCTCTCCTCATTCATTTCTCATTACTACTCTTCTTCTTCTTCCTTTCTCCATCGACCACCCCAGTAGGCAAGTACAACTTTCTTTCACTTGAGAATCCATTTTGATGGTTCCAATGGCTTCTTAGCATGATTCTTAACTACTTTAGAACTTGAAGATTTCTATTTTGGTGCATAGATTTTCGTAGATCTAGATTTTTAGTATTTTTGGTCCTCATGGTTTTGATCTTCTAAACTTGGCTGTTTTTGAAATGGAGAGTTCCATGTGGTGGGAGTTTCAATTTTATGCAAGTTTGGCTTTTGAACGGCTGGACTTCATCAAGTATTGGCCGTGTTGGGGTTTTTTGAAGTTTTTGAGTCCCATGGCTGCTTGTTTCGGCCTTGGGGGAGAAGACGAGCCCTTTACACATACGTTCATACGTGCTCGCATGACCTTCCTTTACGCCTACGTTTTCACGTGCCAGCGTAGCATTTTCCTCCTTTACGCACACGTTTTCACGTGCCTGCATAGTGTTCCCCTTTTTACGCCCATGCATTTGCGTGCCAGCGTAACACGTTCTACACCGAGCTCATTCGAGCTCTACGCAGGGACTACTCCCGCTCGTGTAGAGTCTCGCGTGCGTAGAGTCTCGCTCAGACGCTCGCATGCGTAGAGTCCCGCTCGAGTGCTTGCTCGCATAGAGGGCTGCTCACATAGGGTGATTGCTCGCGTAGAGGGGTCCTTCCTCGGTCTTGCTCGCGTAAAGCCATTTTTACGCTCGGGGCCCCTAGCCTAGCGTAGTTTCTCTCGCGTAGAGGCTTTGAGCCCCTGTGTGCACCCATTTTCTTTATTGTTCTTGCACCTCTTGTCATGAGATTGATAACCTTGAATTGATTGATATGACTGGACTGATAATTGTATACGGCATGGCATAACAAGTAATTGACAAGACATGACATGACAAGACATGACTAGTAAGCAAGATGTGAACTATTGAATGCTGTGGCGACGGCTAGACAAGAATGAATGACCTGGACACCGTGGATGATTGTGTCTGTACAATTGAACCAGTACTGTCTTGCATCATGTCTAGGAAAAGGATTCCTGAGTACCACGGTCAGGGGTACTTAATTAAACTGACTAAGGCTAATAACTAGAATAATCCAGTAGTCATGAAGAGATTTTCCAGCTACAGGCAATCCCGTTATCTGGGCGCCCCATCATGGGATCTGTAGCCTGCCATCGAATAGGGCACATTTCCAGCATACTGTCATGTGTTGCACCCTTCAAGCTACTTAAGGGTACATATATTTTCTGCACGATGTACCCACATGAACTCAACCCCTAATTGCGTCCGGATAACCTGGATGGTCTGTAGGGCTTGTGGCTGTGGAATAATCTCAATGCATCTTGCTAGTAACTAGGCCTGTGATAACCCTAGTTAGTTAAAGTATCAAGCCGTACTTTTTGCTTGGCCGTGAATGATGGATGGAGTCTAACCAGTACAAGTCTTGTCTTGTTTCAGTACCTGGCTACTTCGGAACATGATTGCTTATACGTACCTTATCAATAACTGATCAGAATGATCCTTTATCCACATGATATTTATTGCTCTATTTAGATTTCATGTCTTATTATTATCTTTCTTATTTTATGTTTCTGATATGCTGGTTTTAGTTCTTAAGTGAAACCTCCTTTGTGGTACTTGCTCTTTTTGGAATCTGACCCAGCTGGTTTTGTATGGCCAGATACCGGAGCAGCTCCAGAGGATCTTCCTACCTTCCAGCCAGATGGTGACCACCAGGCGTAACCCTGGCAACGAGTGGGTTTTATTTTGGCTCTCCCACTCCATTGTAAAATTATTCTTTGAGGCGTTTAGCGGACGAGCATGTGTTAGCTCGATTGTATTTTACTTACTGTCTGCCTACGGATTGTAACATGATTAACAAATCCTAGGATTGATCATGTATGACTGAAACTCTTGCTAGTCTTCATATTTTGTATGACTAGCTTCATGATCATCCAAATATGTAATGTATGGGATGCCTTACTATTGTATATTTGGTGCTCTGACATCTTGTAACTGCTATTATTTGCTTGAGATTGAGACAATAGGCTTGTTCATGACCATAAGAGACTGATAGCTTGTAGTTAAACCCTCTTGTATCTAGACAGCCGTGACCGTATAGCGAGGTGGGTTGCACTTCAATATACGTAGATGGCTGTGTCTGCCCCCGCTCTCCAGTATTCTGGTTCTAGGGCGTGACATTAATAAATCTTAAGTCTATAGAGTATTGATCACTTCGGGTTAGCTGTAGGGGCTGGTTCCCAGGTAGCGGCAGTCCGAAGACTAGTCACCGTGTCGCTTCAGGCTGTTTACACCTGTATGACAGAAAGATCCTTTCGGCTTGTTTCCAAGATATTTTTTTTACTCTTTAGAACTTAGATTCAAAGGAATATATGCAGTATCATCGAACAACATCGAAATCCAGAATCCCTAAATATAAAAAAAGTAGATACCTAAAGAATGGTTTATCAAGATCAAGATATTAAAAACATCATGTGTACAAAATGTCAACCAAAAAGCTAAGAAAAAGAGGCTTTGAGGAAGAAGCTAATAAAGATAAGAATATAAATTTGTTAAAAAAAATCAATAGCTAAAGTATGAGATAAGCACAAGTTTAAAACTATTTTTTTAAAAAAATAATATAGAACTTGAACTTAACTCATCTATCCACATAAAGATATTTATACAAAAATATAAGAAACATATGAGCAATATATAAATGAAAATAAATTATGTATCCTTAATATTCATAAAAATAATATCACAAGATCAAAAATATGCATAAATATGCTTTGTCAGACAAAGATGTAATTGATTCATAAGAAGTTAATCACAATAAAATTTGAGAATCAATAGTGAATATATTATGCAAGCACAAGGTTAACATAAAAGTATATGTATATACTTTTCAAGTAAATATGAGACTTGTGCTAAACATACATACTCACAAAATACCGATCAAAGTAAATGTGACATGTTAAAGATAAATCGGTAAGAAGTGACCAGTAAAAAATATTAAAGGCGAAGAGTCAAAAGCATATTAACCAAAAATAAAAGCTCCTATAGACTAGAGTGGTATGCATGCTTCAAAAATAAATATTAAAAGTAAAGACCATACATAGACAAATGTGTCACACTAGTAGAAAATAACATACTATATAGTGTGAACTAATCATTTAAGCTAAACAGCTAGTCATGCTAGGATTATGTCTCATATTGATTCAAACAATAAATAATTTAAAGATATCAATGAAAGCTAATAGTAAGAAGTCAATAAGAACATGCTAGATATTAAAAACTATTTAGAAAGCATGTTACCGAAGTGGTTCTAGTGACGATACTTATGTTGGTGCAATTGCTTGGAAGATGACCTTTGTAGCTTTGCAATCACCAACATGCTCCATGGTTCTAAGGTTCAGCATAAGTAGCTCCACCTGAAATATTATGTGAAGACTTTGGTATCAAATACTTGGATCCACATTTGTTAGCTTTGGGAACCTATTTGCACAAGTTCATATCAACAAGTTTTCTAATCTGACAATGATTAGAAACATGTCCATTTATACCACAATAATGACAGAAAGAATTAACAATAGTACTATGTATAGCAGTATGAGAACGTGCAGTAGTGTGATATGATGTGCGTGGATACTTGTAATAGAAAGCATAGTTATGTGAAGTTTTAGCTTTGCTTGCTTCCTTTATAGATGATCTGTCGTGTGTGACTTTGTGATGTGCTAAGTGTCTTGTGTTAGACTGAGTCGTAGGTTGTACTACCTGTTTTCCCAGTCTAATCTCTAACTTTTTAGAGTTAGCACATATCTCATCATATTTAGCATTAAGAGCATCAATTCTACATGAAGCAATAGAATACTTCTTCTTTTCTGATTCTAGTTCCTCATGAAGTTTAGCATTTTTTTGAGTACTTTTTTCAATGCAATCAAGTGCCTCATGCAATCTAAACTCAAGTGTGGAAATCTTAGTAGAATTATCAGAAGTAAAAGTATTTCTTGTATCGTTCAATAAGCAAATAAGCTTTTCATTCTCACGCTTATAGGATAGAATATCCTATCTAGCTTGTTTATACTTATCTAATACTTTTTTGTGTTCTTCTAATAGATCACTGAAAGCATCAGATAACTCATCATAAGAGAATTCATTCTCTTCCAGAACAGAGTTGTTTTGTACCTCGTTGGATAATGCCATTGAGCATATATTTGTAGCTTGACGAGGTCTTTCTTCTTCTTCGGAATTGCTTGCTTCGCTTTCACACCATATGCTCGTGCTAGCGTACTTGTATAACGATGATCTTCCTTCATTTGATCGTTCGTAGTGACTCTCCTTTCTAGCAGTAGTACAATCTTCTAGGATGTGGTCTATCTTCTTACAGTTGTCACATACAAGCTCTTCTTCGTATAAGGGATTGTGTTGTACCTTAAATCCTAATTCTATCATGCACATATTTACATCATTATAAAGACTATCCTCCTCTCTGGAGTTGCTAGCTTTGCTTTCATACCTGTACTCATAAGTAGCTTCAAGAACTTTCCAAATTTTATGAGATGTTGTGCAAGTAGTAATAAGATTGAATACATTTATGTCTACAACAGAATAAAATATATGCATACCTTTTGCATCAAGGCTAGCTAACTTCTTTTCTTCATCCGTGTAACTATAATAAGGCTTGTTGATTATAGAGGACGTGAGAATAGAAGTGATAGTAGGCTTTTTGTAGCCATTGACAACAATTGACCATAAGTCAAAATCTAGAGACTTCAGGTAGAAGCTCATTCGTGTCTTCCAATAACTATAGTTTATTCTATCAAATAGTGGGTGTTTATTTGTGGATTGCTCTTCAGTTGTGAAGTACATACTTGCCATATGTGATACAGTGATCTATATAACAGCAGTTATATAATAAAGAATATAATAGCAGTGTTACCTCGCTTTACCTGCATAACCCGCTCTGATAATAAGAATCTACTCCAAGGATGTTAAGCCAAATAATAGAGTCCTTGCTATGATACCAATTGAAGGAGAAATTGGTATGAGCAATAATATCTCTATAAGGAGCACCTGCTCTGATACCAATTGTAGGAACAATTGGTATGATAGCAATACCTTTATAAAGAGAACCCGCTCTGATACCAATTGTAGGAACAATTGGTATGATAGCAATACCTATATAAAGAGAACCCGCTCTTATACCAATTATAGGACCGATCGTAGAAACGAATTGTAAAGCACAATACTCTAGAGGGGGGTGAATAGAGTAGGCAGCGAAAATTAGCTAATTAAAAATGTTAGCAGCAAGATCACAGAATATATCACAAGTAAGTAAATGAAAAGTAGAGATCAGAAAGCAAACGCAAACACAAGGATGTATACTAGTTTTCCTCTTGTGAGGACTAGTCCAGTCGGAAGAACTCTAGCTTCCAGTTGAATCCACTATGGAAAATCACCACAAGTTTTCATCCGAAGTTCTTGCAACTTCTACAACGCGAGCTTTGATCCGAAGTACTCGACCAACTTCAATTGTGAAGAGTCTTTCTTCAATCAAGCCTCTGATTACAATCACTCTGAAACTTTTAGACCGTACCGCACTGGCAAATCGACTAGAGGATTGTAACTGGCTTGGAATTTGAAAATGAATAGCTCAGAATACTTTGGAAGAAGTAGTAGGCTTATAGAGAAGAGATATAAAAGTGAATTGGTGTGTTGAAATGATCGAAATCCTTCTCTATTTATAGTTTTTTCAAAGGCAGAATTTTGACAAAATTCGGACAGAATTCAGACAGAACTCTATGAGAAAATCTCGTTGGGATCCGTAACTGCGGGAAGACCAAGTTCAAAAAGCAACGTTCACTAACCGAACTCTAGCCGAATTCGGGCCGAATTCGCCTGGAGTTCTGTCAGGGTTTTTGTAAATTGGTTTTGGGCTTTTTAAAAAGTCAAGCAGTTAGGAAGTAGTTTGGGCTTTTGTAAGTGGGCTTATTTTCAAAATGAAAGGGTATTTTGAAAACGTTTCTTGGATAGTCTATTTGTCAGTACGACGCAGTGTACATCGTATTCCTAGACTCAATAAATATAAAAAATTACATTAATAAAATAGGAAAACCAAGAGCCCTTTGATGACGCCTTTCTTCAAATACTTGAGCAGACTTTGAAGATGCCTTTTTCACTCGACGACGGTCGTCCGAAGATAAATAGATCTAAAAATCTGAATACCTTTCGATGGCTTCGCCCCCGAACCCCCACGGGTGGTACTGCCCCCTCGACCCCTGTCCGCTGACCGGATAGGTCGTTGAACGATTCAGAGAAATCTTCTTGTATGACGTCGTCTTTGGCCCATTGCTTATGTCCTGGTTTGACAAAGCTTGATCATGCTTACTGCATGTCTAAGAAGATGTTAGACGAACAAAAATAAGCATAGCAATATGATATAGAACATTTAGGATAATGATAAGTTTAAGTAGTAACATGATAGAGATTACATAAATATTAGTAATATTATGATGTTAAACTTAATTGATTAGCCATATTCAAAAACATGATATAATCATTGGGCTAACAAGCTTGACCCAGATGAAGGATGGAATCGAGACGGTTTCGAACTTGCAACAGGATGGATCAGTCCAACCTAGATTTAAGCGGACTCGATCGGTCCAACCTAGGTATAAGCGAGCTAGTCCCAAGTTGATTTAGAATCGTCCGAAACCAACAAACAACTCAATCATTTACTACCATTTTATTTTCAAAAATAAAATTTTATGTGAAACCTTAGAGTTTATATCAAAATACTCAAATTAAGATATTTATAAAAATGATGAATTGCAATTTGGAAAATATATCGTACCTAATCATATTTTTCCATAATACAACTCTTAGGCTGTGTTTGGTTGGAAGTATAGAAAAGTGGAACGAAGGAGAAACAAAAAAGATACACTTTTCATCTATATAGAAAGGAAATACTATTTTCTTTCTTTGTGTTTGGTAGGATGGAAGAAAAATGTAAGGGTCTGTTTGGTAACAGTATTTTCACCAGTTCTGGGGTATTTTTGAACCGACCGTTTATGAAAACTTTTGTTTGTTTATTTTTTTGAGGCACTGGTTTTCATTGCCTCAAAAGTCCTTCAAAAATGATGTAATGCAATTTTTGGTGGCTTTATAAACACCCCAAATGGATGGATTTTGAACGATTTTATTCCATTTATATCCTCACCAAAAAATATAATATTGTAACTACTAATACCCTTTCCTGTTTAATTTTATTCATGTAAAAAACTTTCACAGCCGCTAGTTAGTGAATTATCAAGCATGGATTGAACTGGTTTAAAAGCCGCTACTTAAAAACCACCCAAAATTGGACCCCTCATAACCGCTCATAACTGTTTGCCATTAAAATCTTTTGATTGCAAATTTCAATTACAAACAGAACAGTGTTACAATGTAGGACTTAGACGTAGTCCTAGGAGTACACTTTTGTTTATCTGGGTCCCTTGTGCCGATGGAGCGAGTGGTAATGCATTGACTCCATTGACGATCTGACGACGGTTCTCGGTTCTCTGAAGGTCTGAGTTGCTCTGGGTGCCGGAGCTTACGGAGAGGAAGAAGACGTTGAGTGTCTGTATCTGCCTCTCTGTGTGTATTCGTAGGTTTGTCTCCGTATATGTATGTCAGTGTGGAAGAAGGAAATGATCCCTCTATTTATATCTTGCAGGCTGGCTCTTATGCGCGCATATGTAAGATGCGCCTGTTTGTGGGGATGCCACGTGGTGATTGCTGATGGAGGCGCATGGGCGATGCGCTCTGATTGAGGAGTTGAATCCTTCCTCTTGCCTTTATGGGCTGCGACCGAGCTGACACGTAGCAATGGAGATGATCTTTTAGTTGCTGAGATCTTGGGTGATTAGCACCCCTTCATAGGCTGAATCGAGTCAAAGGACACGTGTCGTAGGTCCATGGCTCAAAGATCTCGGATTTGGTGGAGAGTGATCAGATAGGATACGCCTGGGATTGGACGCATGAGGAGACTTTGGCTTGTAACCTTTAGGAGTCACGAACCAGTCTGGGCGCACGGCTTTTGAGGTGCATGCGAGGCTTCAGTAACGACTTGACTTCTATCCTTAGGGATCAGAGAAAAGTCCGAGGCGCACGACTTTTGAGATGCATGCAGAGATTTGGGCGCATAACTACGGAGGTACATGCGAATGGTTGGGCGACCTCGTGGCTTGTAACCGCCGGAGGAAAGTAATAATGATGCTGATGTCGGCAACGCTTCGTCTTCTGAAAAAGCTGTCAACTATACAGTCCTCGGGGGACGTGCTGCTAACTCTGTCAGACTTCAGCATTTAATGTTCTTGACAGGTGATGGGCCTTTGAGTGGGCACATCGATCTGCGTTCCACTAGGCGCATGGGGACGCATGGGGGCACATCCTCATAAGGTGCTTGGTGTTGATGGGCGCATTTGTATAATACGCGGTCTGACCGACGCATCCGCTTTGCATGATACGTCTTTATTGGTCCGACTGTTACGTTCTTCGAGTGCTTTAAGTAGCCGTTTCTTGGCCGAATTCGAAGCATCAGGTTCATCACCTATTTAATGCAAATTCATTACACGGGATTCGGAGAGCCAGCCACTTGGCACATGTGTTTGATTTGCCCAGCCTATAAACAGTGGCATGGAGAGAGTTTGCTTCTCGTTCTCTCACGTCCTTCCGAAATGAACTTGTTTGCTCGAGGACATTCTGTTGACGAGATGCTCCCGAGGGTGAAGAGGCGATGCATTGTCTTCATTGATGTACTTGAAGGTGACTGTTACATCCAAAAAGTCAGAGTTGAGGGCTTCTGAGGCAGGCGGAAGGTGCCTGTTGCATCCAAAGATCGGGATGCTCGAGCCTCATCTCCGTTATGCTGGAAGAGCCACAGATCAGAATTATGGTGCTCCGATCATCTTCATTGGGCTTTGGGAGAGCTCCTCCTCCCGCTAGAGTGGGTGTTGCCCATTCTGGTTGGGTTGAAAGCTGCTCCTTTAGCTGCGGGTCGATTGCGGTGCTCTCCTCTTCTTGGTTTGGAGAGCTCTTCCTCCAGCTAGAGGGTTGATTGTCCACCCTCGTTCTGCTCAATAAATGCTTCATTAGTCGAAGCATTTGATGGCACATATGCTGAGACTTCATGATGCGCCTGACTGAAAGGGCGGCACATAACTGAGCTGCTGAAGGGATGCACATAACTAAGCCGCTGAAGGGATGTACATAACTGAGGATGCACATAACTGAGTTGCTGAAGGGATGTGCCTGGCTGAGAGCGCATGGCGAGATGCACGCCTGTTTGAGAGCGCAGGGTGGTTGCTGCGCTCAGCTGTAGACTTAGGGTCTTTTCTTTGTAGAAATTCTCCTTCGTACAGCTCTTTTTTTTAGACATGTAATAGACTTTTATATAAAAATCTTCTTTTAATGTCTATGCTTTTGCTATTTGCTGTGCCAAGTACTTCATCCGAGCTCCCTGGCGTATGTAATGTTTGGCGCATAGGATTTCTGGTCCTGAAATTCCATGCTTCTACAAGACCCCCTTCAAAGCTTTCAAAACTTTTTGTCAAGTTTTGGAATACTTTGAATAAAAAGCATGGTGGTCGGGGCGCATTACTGTTTGGGCGCATGGATACTCCGCGTATCAGTGATGGGGCGCATGCTCCTCTCAGTTAATGCAAATGATAACGCTTCGATAACCAACAAGATTAATGATTTATTTGCAGTTATCTCCTTACAGAACCCGAGGCGGCGGCTGAGGTCACACTTCATCGGTTCACGCGTGCGACTAAGCCTATAAATAGGCATCTGATGGAGAGAGAGAGTTCTTCCTCTCTTTGCTTTCTCTTTTAGAGTTCTTCTTTTGAAAAAATCCTAACTTTCTTCTTTCACGAAATGGCTCCCAAGACTTCTCACGACGGTGCTGGCCGAGGACGAGGCAAAGGCAAAGAGCCTGTAGAGGCTGCCGCGGATGATGTCCCCCGGACGTCCGTCGACGTTCAGCCGGCGGTGATTGGTGGGTTTTATCATTCTTTACCATATCTTTCTGTACCATTTTTAGAACTCACATACGCCGATGCGCATGG
Source organism: Iris pallida (assembly GCA_029216955.1). Classification (NCBI taxonomy): domain Eukaryota; kingdom Viridiplantae; phylum Streptophyta; class Magnoliopsida; order Asparagales; family Iridaceae; genus Iris; species Iris pallida. The sequence goes on from JANAVB010030220.1 coordinate 26,134,843, forward strand.
ACCTTGAGTCCTGACGATGTGCTGAAGCTTTTCCGCCGACGCGTATGGGTTTAAACCCTGATGATGTGCCAAGGCTTCACTGCTGACGCGCATGGGTTTAGACCCTGATAATGCGCCGAGGCTCCACTGCTGACGCACATGGGTTTAGACCCTGATGATGCGTCGAGGCTCCACTGCTGACGCACATGGGTTTAGACCCTGATGATGCGCCGAGGCTCCACTGCTGACGCACATGGGTTTAGACCCTGATGATGCGCCGAGGCTCCACTGCTGACGCACATGGGTTTAGACCCTGATGATGCGCCGAAGCTTCTTTTCAGATGCGCCTGAGCCTTGGTTCTGGGTATGCGCTTCTGATGGGAACGTGGCTCAGATTCTTTTGTTGTTTCTAACATATCTGAATCTTTGCCTTCTTTTGTTGACCACCAGTGCGATGACTGTCCCGCTCTTGAATAAAGTGCTTCTGGACGCCGCCCTCTGTCAGATGGGAGTGGATTATAATGAAGAGGTGATAAACCCTGCCCAAGCTGCCATTATGCTGGATCAGTCTCCCGAAAGAATGACTCAAATCCGGGAACAACATCATGGGTTCCTCCAACGGATGATCGAGCGTAGCATTTTGAAATCTGCCACTTCTGATAATGTGACTTTCTTGAAGCCTGAGTTCCTGTTTGGGGACCGCCTTACTTCTATTGAAGCAAAGGTGTTAAAGGTCAAGAAAGATTGGTTCTTTACAGCAAGGGGGGTGCATATGACTGTTAAGCAACTTGAGCGTCAATAGTCTTTGACGGCTTTCTGTCGTCTTGCTTTCAAGAGGAGGATGTCTTGGGAGCTAACCCCATCTCAGGGGGGAGCGGTGGCAGGTACCATCAAGATCGACGCTACCTCCGATCAGAGGGATACTTTGGCCGCCCTACGGGCTGGGCCTTCTTTCACCGGGCGGACTCTACGTCCTGGGAGCATTTACAGTGACGTTCTCATCAACACATTTGCTTTTGGCGCTTCGACTTTTGCAAATCGTATGCTTTCGTTGAAGCGGCCATCCCCGAAAGGTGAATTTCGGGTAGAGGGTTGGTGTCACTATGTTTCCAAATGGGACAAGCTGACACTCTGGGTTCTGACGCAATTTCGAACCGAACTCCGAGAGATTGGGCTGACTGCCGCTATTCGTGCTACCCAGGCAGGCGTCGACATCAACAGGCATATGTTCCTCGCTCTTCTGGAGATGTTTAACACCCAGACAGGGACTTTCTTTACCTCGGTGGGGGAGCTGGGACTCGTACTTCATTAAATGTATGAGGTGTCAAGGCTCCCTTGGGGATCAGATCTTTATGAGGAATACTTCCCGACCAACAAGGAGTTCCAAGTCCTGGAGGACAAAGCCGAGGAGATGATGGCCGTCTTCAAGGAAGTGGCGAGTCATCATTATTATATGCAGAAGAAGGATAATGGTGGGTCACAGCCTCATGTGACCGCTTGGAGAGATTATGGCTTTAAGCAAGACAAGGAAGATCCCTCTCAGTTTATAACTCCGCCAGCTCTCTCCAGCAAAGAGGTGCTCTCTGAAATGAGCAGGCTAAATGAGAAAAATCCTTCAGAGAATGCGGACCTGGTGTCGGATGAGCGTTCATATAGTTGCTTTTGGCACGTTACTCATCGGATGTCGTCCAAAGCAGTGTTGGCTGCTTATCTGATGATTTGGCTCCGAGATTACGTCTTTTCGGGCGGGTCAGGCTCTATGGAGAGAGTGACCCGGAACCTAATCCTGCCAGCTGTGAAGTTGGTCTTCGGCCGTCGTCTAGCTTTACTCCCCGCAATGGTGTGTAACCTCCTGCGAGGTTTACGAATTTGCAGGAAATGTGGTTCATGAACGAGGTAGGAATGACAACTTTCCCCGTGTCGAACTGTCGTTTCATTATTTGATGGGGTGGTTAATTTTACACCATCCCAATGTGATGAGTCCGGGCTCGGAAGAAGACCACAGGGCCGGAGATGCATTCCTCCGCCGTTTTCCACCAAAGAAGTTGGTTGCATACTGGTGTTCCTGTTTGCAGAAAAGTTTTATCCCTCCTTTAGGGGTGGAAGATCACCAAAGTTGGTCCCTTTTTTTGGGTTTTGAGGCCAACGAAGACCTAACGGATTCGGGTGAAGACGCCACCACTCTGCCTCCATGGGGATTCCGCTGGTTACAAAATATCCGGCCGTCCCATCTGGTGCACCGGAATAGGAACCAGTGTTACCTGGAAACGTATTTGTCGAGCCGTTTTGCACGACAATTCGACTATGCTCAGTTGATGTTGGAGAACCCCAGTATTAATCTGGGGTATACTGGAAGTTTGTTGGACGGTGCACGAGCTTGGAATTACTACAATACCGGATGCACCGGAGCTCGTTTTACGTTGCCTGTCCAGAATCCACGGCCGCCAATTCTTTTTTCGGCCGCCAAATTTTACTGTATTATGAATGCCGTGCCCCCCGGATATGATAGGGAGACCAGTCTCATTGCCGGCACCCAGTTAGCGGTGACCGGGAACATATTTGCGAAGGCTCGATCGTACCGTTCGCCAGAGGTGGGTTATCGAGGTACCCCTGCCGTATCCACGGGAGGTCAGGCAGAGCCCTCGGCCGATCAACCGAAAAGACGTGCTGATACAGATGCTGGTTCTTCTGCGCTAAAGAGGCAGAAGAAGGCATTGTCACCGGCAGTATCAACAGACTCAACTCCTGCGGAGGTAAGGATGTTCCACATAGTTTGGTTAGGTTCAACATTTCTGGTGACCCATGCTTTCTTTTTGTAGGAGCCGTTGAAGAAGAAGACCTGAGTTTCGAAACCGGACGTCAGTAAACCAAAGGAGGTGGCGAGCTCTTCTGATGAGCGCATTCCTCCTATTATAATGTCTCCCGTGGAGGAGAACCCGGACGATGTCGTTGTTGTGGAGATTCCAGTATCTCCAGATTATGTTGGAAGGGAAGCTGAGGTTGAAGCAGTTCCCGAGATGGTACAAGCCGCCGTGGGGGCCTTGGACATTGAGGGTCCAGCCGATACGGGACTTCTAGATGACGAAGTGGGGTGGAGTTCATCGTCTTCGGATGACGTTCCTCCAGAGATGAGTGGGCCTATTGCGGGAGCAACTGACATGACTGAAACAGAGGAGAGGGTTGATTCCCCTCCTTGTCATGATGAGGGGAGGTCGGCTGCAGCGTTGTCGAGCCCTACCCCAGACTCAGCAGCGAAGGCTGAGGTGGCTGTCGACCGGGAGGTAGCGACAGATTCTATTTCCGCGGAGGGATTTGATGATGAAAATGAGGCTCGTCCGCCGATCCTGACTCCAAGGCCGAGTCAGGAAACAAGTGCTGATCTCGCTGCTCAGCCGGAGGGGAAATGTCCCGTACGGCCTGCTGATAGTGTGTTGGGGACAGATGAGGTAGCCCCTGACGCCGGTGGTCCCTCCGAGCTTGAGAAGGGTTTGCTGGAACCCTCTGTTGCTCCTTCTACTTGGGGTACGATATCGACGCCTCTCTCGGCTCCTTCTGTTCTTTTGGCTCCTCGGGCTAGTAGCAAAATTCAAGCCCCTGTTGAGGAAGGGTCCGTTGATGTCGAGGTTTCAGTCTCGCAGATTGAAGCCGGCGGGCCTTCTTCCGGTCCGCCGTCTAGAGCAGCTCCTCCAACTCCTGCTATGACGCCGCAAGTGCTGGCGGATGCAGATGAGTATATGAAGTTTATTATTGAGGCAGTGTATAAGATACTGCAGAGGGGCGTATCGGCAGTGATGGATGCCAATGGGAGTTTTGCGACGGCAAAAACCCTGGCACTCCCTCACATCAGTCTGATACGTTCCCACCAGGGCCATGACCATATAGCCGAGATTCTGGAGGCCTCGGTGGCCGAGTTGGACCAGCTGCTTTTCGAGGTTCAGTGTATCCAGCGAAATGATCTCTCCGCCTTGATAGACGCGAAAAAGGAGAAGTTGATCGCTGAGACTGAGTCCTCTTATCAGGCCACCGTGGGTGTCTGGGAACGCGAGGTGGCTGAAACTGAGGCTGCGGTGGAGAGGCTATCTCAGTCCACGCAGGAGAAGGTGGAGTTGCGAGCCGCGTTGGACGCTAGTATAGCGGAGGTTAATGCCAAGATTTGCCTCCTTGAAGACCAGCGGGCCCAACTCTTGTTAGATGCTGAGCGAGTCCAGGCTAAACATATAGCATCTAAGGAGGAGGAAGCGGCTTTCACCCGCCAGGCTCTTTTTCTGGCCCAGCAGCGGCAACAGTTGGACGAGAAGCATGAGGATGACACTTCTCCTGAGGCCATAGAAATAATGCGTCAAGAAGCGGAATGCCGAGTCCTGGCGACCGCAGAGACTCGGGCGGCAGACTTGAAGCGTCGGATCGAAGAGCTTTCAGCCAATGCCGGTGATGCTTAGGGATTGTAGCCTCTCCTTTTTTTTGTTATTTTGTGTAATTTGCAACTCTTGCTGGGGATGTATTTCTTTACTTTTAAATAAAGAATGAAGAGTTTTGTGGTGTGTTCATTTTTGCTGTCATGAACTTGATGATTTGTGTGGACCTATTATCTTTTGCGCACCTTGGTTGTTAGGTACAGATAATAAGTTTGAGAGAACCTGACATGTTTGCTCAGAGGTGATGTGGATGTGGCAAATATGGGGTTCAAATGATGGAATATTCCTACTCAGAGGTGTTATGGACGTGGTAGGAGAGACTCAGGAGGGATTGTCACGACCCGCACCCTAGAGTAAGGGCACGAGACGTGGGTACGTCTAGCCTATGCTGCAGTGTCGGCGGTAGAACGCTGTCCTAGGTCACAACAACTAACAATTGAAGGTAATAACAGTTATACTCCCCGAATGGGGGTGACATAACATAAATATAACTCAACCACAGCTAAGGTAGAACATGTAAGATGGAATGATAATGAAAGATAAAAGATGATAATATCCAGGAAAGAAACATCACAGAGATACAACCAGAATTCTAAGTGTCTAAATAATACATATCTCAGAATATCTCAAAATCTAATACAGTAATCCAGAATAGTAAAGACAGTCCTAGTCTAAGGGAGTGTCATCTACAGCTAGTGGATCCTTCTGCTGGTCCAAGTCCAGGCACTCGTCTAGTGTAGCACCGTAGTAGGTAGGGCAGAACGCCTCAGCCTCGTCCTCTGTAATATTTCAACAGGTCCAGTCAGGATAGGAGCGAGCACAGTACATCTCAACAAATCATAGCAGGTCAGGATATATAATCATGCTAGAGAGTAAGATACAAGAAACTAAAAAAATATGATAAACAGGAAAGACTGTAAATAAATAGCTACAGTATAGAGAAATGATAGTGTCTAGTGATTCAGAGCACAAGATGGTTATGTAAACGGCACGATGTTATACACGAGTAATCTACAGAGGTTGTACACGAGTAATCTACTAGATTGAATACATAACCACTTCTACTCCCCCGCCCCAATCAATACACAAGGATCTGGCTAAGTTATGTTATTGCACACGAAGTATAGTCGTACACGAGATCATATAAATACATGAATATACACAATTTCACACGATTTGTACACGAATGTCACGAATACAAGGAGTACACGATGTTCACGATAAAGTACACGAACACGAAATACCCGATATATCCGCTAAGGGGATAACATCGCCCAACAAGATCCATATAGTACTAATCCGTGTTCCAACGTGTCAGCATCATGTAAAGTAATCTAAAGCAGGAAATATACTCCTAATGCAGGATATGAAATGATAAGAGAATATACTCGCCTGTAACCGATGAATCTGAGAGAATATAGACTGTCCGAGGAGTGGTGTCTATCTCCTATAGAACAGTACAAGTCACTATGAGTCTACAATGATAATACGATGCAAATTAATGCATTCTACATGAAACTAGGTCAATCTAGACCAAAGTCAACTCTTGGTCAACTCTGGTCAACCCTAGAAGTCAAACTAGGTCAACCAAGTCTAATCTAGGTCAAACTAGTCTAATCTAGGTCTAGCAAGTTATTCTAAGTTCTAACAAGTCTACTCTAGGTTTACTAGGCTATTCTAGGCAATACTCTGTCAAGCCTACCAATCACATCTCTACACAAGATATCCTCTATAGCTAATCAATACACAAAGATATATATATATATATATATATATATATATATATATATATATATATATATATATATATATATATATATATATAATCTAATTAGAATATACCCATATTGGCTATCCCTACATTACACCCACACAACCATATATATAATACATTATTTCATATGTATCACCCATACACTATATATATATCAAAATATATATATAAAGGCACACACATGATATATTATATAGGATACATATATATACATATGTATAAAGAGGAGAACTCAAAGTGTACCAGTATATGTGTGTGACTAGAGAGCCATGTGAATAACGTGGTAGCATGAAAAGGAAAACAGGAAAAAAAATAGTCCAGGTAATGAAATTTAGCATTTCTCTTAGTAAATAAATTCTCAGGTAATGGGCAGTTAATAGTGAACCATAAATCCCATCCCCTTCCAGTTTAAACAGTGAATGATAGCAGTTCAATACATTTCAAAGAGTCATCTCAAGAACAGGAATTAGTTTAAGGAAACAGCATTATGAACAATGTGGCATGGCAATGGTTCCTAATCTCAGATATTTAGAAATTCTAGTTAATGGGTGAACTTAGTTAACAGTCCAACAACTCAGGAACAATGAGTGAAAACAGTGAGAAAAAACTCAGTTTTAACAATCACCCCAAACTCAGATTTCAATGTTAAGCAACAGTTCAAAATAGGAAAACTGGAATCTCAGGTTTAGAAGAACAACCTTGCAATAAATGAAAGGAATCAATTCAGGTATACACATATTGGAAACCACCCATTAGTCAACAACCTATTCTCAGTTTTTTTTGAATTAACAGTTAACAACAACTTGATTTGAAAGGAAGGGAACTAGTTCCGGAATTAAGAATTTAAACTAACATTCAAACCACACATTTCAAATCCCATTTAAGAACTAAACCCCAAAACAATGCACACAAGTGCCAACATTCTCTTCTCAGGTTTAAGAAAACTGGAACAGTGGGAAGCAATTAAACAGTGTATCATTCAGTTAAGGAGGAACAAGTATCAGGTTAACACATGTAATGCAAGGGGGAAATCAATGTCCAGATTTTAAACAGAGATTCTCAGGTTGTTAGCATTTCACTCTCAGTTTAACATGCCACTGCTCCATTTCGAAATCAACTCAACATGTCAAAATCCTCATAACACAACCAAAAGCCCAATTGAATTTAAATGTTTCATTAATATGAGCCAACAAATATGTGGGGGTAGTTTATAGTTGGAAAACATTATTAACATGAATTTACAAGTGTGGAAACTCACTGCTAGAATACTGTGTCTGAGTGTATCAGTGTATGTATCAGGAATCAACTGTTCGAACCTATTTCAAGCCAAAACACATCATTAAACCTAAACTAATATGTAAACTAATGTAACAGGGATTACACAATATTCCCAGGGTCTATTTAACAATTTAAAACACAATTAAAAGTATTAAAAACAACTGAAACACAGAACACAATTTACACACAGGACTACACAGTGTAATACACTTGCACAGGCCATCACGTGTCCGACACGACATGAGGGGTCGTGCCACTTGACACACGTGATGTCAGTGGTCGCCCCTAGGTCTGTGTCAAAAAACAAGTGTCGAAGTGGCGTGTCCAGCTCACAGTCAGCCCCGAGCAGCAGGGGAGGGAGACTGTGCGCGCGCGCGAGAGAAATCAGCGTGTTCGCGTGTCTATGGGGACACGACGCGATGCTAATACGTGCTCAGTGCAATAGAAATGCATAAGCGAGACTAAAGGATTTTTCCATTCAAACAAAATCACAAAAATCGAACGAAATGCCCTTTGAGGCATTTCGTCGAATACTAACCTAGACACATTGGTACGTGTCCGATACGGACACGAAATGGGTCCAAAATCTAGGGTTAGCCTATCCTACTGCTAGGTTAGTGTTAGGACAACCTAGAAATGATTTTTAACAGAATTTAAAAGCAATAGAAGGAATTATACCTATAGGTGAACAATGGTTCAAAATCCCCAAATGAGAAGAATTTCACAAGCCACCAAACTTCCTCAAATTGTGTGTTCCCTGAAAATACTCATCAACAATAGTAAGAATACTAACATTAGGTCCTATTGCAATTTGTTTGAAGGAATTTGGAGAAGAAATGGATTTTCTAAGGATTTACAAAGATGGGGACTCACCTCTTCCAAATGGCAATGTTTCCTAAAGAGGCAACCCTAATTTTAGGAGCATATAAATAGGGGGGCTGACCATAGTAGGCCGGCCAGGATTCCTAGGGTTAGGGCTTGGTTCAATGGATGTGGGCTATGGGCCATTAAGCCTATTAGTCATAAAATGACTTGTGACTTCACAAGTCATTCCTTAATCAAACTAGCTCCTATTTTCCCCAAACTAATTCCAATGAGTCAAACCTCACTAACTTAAGTCAACCTAGGTTTTCAAATCCTAATCACTTGGTCATGACCTAGGTTAGCCACTAGGTTAGTCTACAAGGTCAACATAAGTCAAAGTCACTAAAACACCAAAAATCAATTATTCTAAAATCACTAAAAATCACATTAAGTATAAATAATAATAATAATTCAAATTAAATTCTAAAATTTTGAAAATGACCAAAATACCCTCAAGCTAGAAAAGTGGTAGTGATAAATCTACCCCCCTTAAAATAATTTCGTCCTCGAAATTTAAAGGCGAAACTAACTCTTAAGAAGGATAGAAAGTATACCTCAAGGTCCAAAAAGATAGGGGTACCGCTCGCGCATCTCATCCTCCCGCTCCCAGGTAGACTCTCCTGGGGAATGATGCCTCCATGCGACGCGCACCAAGGGTATCACCTGGTTCCTCAATACCTTCTTCCGGCGATCCAAAACCTCCACAGGCTGCTCTGGATAACTGAGAGTAGGTCCAACCTCTATCTCCGAGTGATCGAGCACATGGCTAGGGTCAGTCACGTACCGTCTCAACTGGGATACGTGGAATACGTTGTGGATGCCCACTAGTGCAGGTGGCAAGTCTAGCCTGTATGCCACGTCACCGACTCTCCCGATGATAACGAAAGGGCCGATGAAGTGCGGGCTAAGCTTCCCACCTCCACCAAAACGTATCGTACCACGAGTCGGAGATATCCGCAGAAAAGCCATGTCTCCAACCTAATCACAAGTAAGGTCTCAAGTTACTAAAAATCAAACATGATCAATCAAACAAAACAAAATACAACCTACTTCTAATCCTATCTCTAAATCTGTACCTCAAACCCCAGCGGCCTCCGGTGGCTATCGGCCCAGTGCCGATGTCTGTCCTGCGCCACGCAAAGTCTGTCCCTGATGAGCTTCATCTTCTCAACTGCGTCAACAACCATCTCTGGTCCCAGTAAAGCTCGCTCTCCAACATCATCCCAAGATAAGGGTGTACGACACCTACGCCCGTACAGAGCCTCAAACGGTGACATCTCAATGCTGGCCTGATAACTGTTATTGTAAGCAAACTCCACCAAATGCAGGTGATCCTCCCAGGAACCTCCAAAATCCAGGACGCACGTCCGCAGCATATCCTCAAGGGTCTGAATAGTCCTCTCTGACTGTCCGTCCGTCTGGGGGTGGTATGCAGTACTAAACTTAAGCTGAGTGCCCAAGCTAGTCTACAGACTCCTCCAGAAATGGGAAGTAAAGCGACTATCCCGATCTGAGACTATACTGACGGGAACTCCGTGAATCCTGACTATCTGTCTCATATACAACTCTGCGAGCCTCTCTGTAGACGTACCCACCATGAATGGCAAGAAGTGGGCCAATTTGGTTAACCTGTCAACGATGACCCAAATCGCATCTTTTTCTCCTGGTGTACGCGACAACCCCGATACAAAATCCATGGTAATATGTTCCCACTTCCACTCTGGAATGGGCAACGGCTGTAACAAACCTCCGGGCCTCTGCCTCTCTGCCTTGACCTGCTGACAGATCAAGCATCTAGCTACGAAGTGGGACACCTCCCTCTTCATCCCGTACCACCAGACATGCTCTCGCAGATCCCTGTACATCTTATTGGCACCAGGATGTACAGAGTACTGCGATCTGTGAGCCTCCTGCATAATCTGCTCTCTGAGCTCCCCGCTGGGCACATATAACTGGGAACCGTGCCTCAGGGCACCATCCTCTGCAAGTGAGAACTCAACATCCTCCACTCCTGCACTGATCTGCTCTCGGATACACCGCAGAGCCACATCATCGAACTGTGTCGCCTTGATCCTGTCCATCAAGTCCGACTGTATCTGAAGGCCCCATAACTGTATCTGCACCCCTGGCACAATCACCTCAATCCCAAGGCTCTCCAAATCTGCAAGCAGGTGCTGATCCATAGTCAAACACATGGCTGTCGGATACCTACTCATGGCATCGGCAACCACGTTGGCCTTTCCCAGGTGATACTGAAGTGCGATGTCAAAGTCCTTCATCAACTCAAGCCACCTGCGATGCCTCATGTTGAGCTCCTTCTGTGTAAACACATACTTCAAGCTCTTGTGATCTGTGAAAATCTCCACCCTCTCGCCATACAGATAGTGCTTCCATAACTTCAAAGCAAAAAATCACCGCCGCCAGCTCTAGGTCATGGGTAGGGTAGTTCTTCTCATGGGGATGCAATTGCCTGGAAGCATAGGCAATCACCTTTCCATGCTGCTGTAAGACGCAACCTAGCCCCTTCCCTGAAGCATCACTATAAATAGTAAATCCACCTGATCCTGAAGGCAATATCAGAATCGGAGCTGTCGTAAGCCGCTTCTTCAACTCATCAAAAGCTGCCTGACACTCCTCTGACCAAACAAACTCGGTATCCTTTCGGGTCAACCGTGTCAACGGCTCTGTAACCCGGGAGAAATCCTGCACAAATCTCCGGTAATATCCTGCCAGCCCCAGAAAACTCCTGATCTCTGCCACTGAAGTCGGCATTGTCCAAGCCTCAACTGCTACAATCTTCTTGGGGTCAACTGAGATACCATCTCCAGTCACCACATGCCCCCAAGAAGTCCACCCGGTCCAAGAAAAACTCACACTTGGAGAGTTTCCCATAAAGCTGCTCCCGCCTGAGAGTCTCTAGCACTATCCGTAGATGCTCCTCGTGCTCCTCCTCTGTCTTAGAATATATCAAGATATCATCAATGAACACCACCACGAACTTGTCCAAGTACTGGTGGAACACCTTGTTCAATAGATTCATAAACACTGCTGGTGCATTGGTTAGCCCAAATGGCATAACCATAAACTCAAACTGCCCGTACCGTATCCTGAAAGCGGTCTTGGGTATATCCTCCCTCTTCACCTTTACCTGGTGATAACCCGACCTCAAATCAATCTTGGAGAACACCCGAGCTCCGCTCAACTGATCAAACAGATCATCGATCCGCGGCAGTGGGTATCTGTTCTTGATTGTCAGGTTGTTAAGTGCCCTGTAGTCGATACACAAACGTACCGACCCATTCTTCTTGGGTACGAAGAGTACCGGTGCACCCCAAGGTGAAGAACTCGAGCGAATGAAGTCCTTGTCCTGCAGCTCATCCACCTGCTTCTTTAGCTCCACTAACTCGCTGTTGTTCACTCGATAGACATGCTGGGAGATCGATTCCGTGCCGGGAACCAAGTCTATCGAGAACTCTACATCTCTGTCCGGTGGAAGCCCTGGCAACTTCTCTGGGAATATGTCCATAAACTCTGCGATCAATGGATGCGGAGCCACCTGCTCCTCGACTGATGCTCCACAGAAGACTCCGCCGTCATGCTCTGCCTGTCGTCGGGTGTACTCAAACTCTGGCTCTCCTGGCACCCCGAACAAAACTCTACCCCAACGGCAATCAATGCGGGCGTGGAGTCTACTCAGCCAGTCCATACCTAATACAATGTCGTAGTTCGGTAATGGTATGACTTGCAGACTCACCCCCAACTCTCGGCCTCCCAATATGACACTCCGCCCTCTGCAAACATCACTCACGAGGATGACCCCACCCCCGGTCGTGATCTTGCAGGTCCTAGGCAATGGTTCAGAAACCAAACTGTGTCTAATAGCATACGATACTGACACAAAGCTGTGGGAAGCCCCGGAATCAAAGAGTGCAAAAGCTGGAAGGGAATCTAGGAGAACTGAACCTGCTATCAGCTCTCCGATGGCCTCGACATCCTCAGCTGCCATGGCGAAAGCTCGCCCCTGCTGTCCACCTCAAGCCTGCTGCTGGTGCTGCTGGAACCTCTGCTGCAGGGCTGGTCCCCTCTGCTGGCCTGCTGGAGCCTTGGCTGCCCCAGCTCCTCCTGGTACCGGACACATCGACACAACTGGACACTCTCGCATCTGATGGTCTGCTGATCCACACATCAAGCATCTACCGGGTCTCTTCCTGCACTCATCCCACTTGTGCCCAGGCTTCTTACAGAAAGTACAACTAACAGCCTGCTGCCTGGGTGCCTGCTGCCCTCTCTGCTGCTGGTGCTGCACCTGCTGAAAAGGTGCACGGCCCTGATGTTGATACTGCTGCTGAGCTGGCCTCTGCTGCTGATGCTGCTGGAAGTGAGGCCTCTTGGCCTGCCCCTGACTGCTACTGCCACCCTGGAAGTCACGACCCCTCTTCAGCTTCAGCCCTAGGTCGTCCTCCGCCGCTATAACCCCAGAAAATATCTCAGCAAAAGTGGTGTTCCGGTCGCTCTTAGTCAGCGACCGAATCTCTCTAATCAGACCACGACGAAACTTCCTTACCTTCGTCTTCTCAGTCAAGTCATCAATGAACCGGGCCAATCTGCAGAACTCCCCGACATACTCAGCTACCGTCTGGTTCCCCTGAACCAGAGCCTCGAACTGTGCCTCGATACCTCCCAAGGCAACATCAGAAAAGAACTGCTCCTTGAACAGCTCCTTGAACTGGGCCCAAGTCTGGCCCTCAACTCCCACTCTGGGATCTGCCTGGTACCATGCACGGGCCAAATCCTGCATCTGGCTGCCCGCTGCCTCGATCTGGAGTCGATCTGGTATCTTCGCCAGTCGGAAGATCTCCTCAATATGCTCTATCCAGTCGTCTGCAACATAGATGCCCTCTGTGCCGAAGAACTCCCGAGGATGCATCTTCTGGAAGTCCTGAATGTCCTTCTTCCTCCGACGGGGCTGCTGTTGGGTCCCCTGAGCTGTGATCATCTCGACTGTGGTGCGAACCAGCTGGTGCGCCTCGTCGATCCCCTGCCTGAAATCTGCAGTCTGCCTCATCTGCTGCTGCTGGTGGGACTCAAGAATCCTCTCCACGAAAGAGAAAAGATGTGCAGCATCTACCATCCCCGCAGGCGGAGGCTGCTGCGGTAGAAGGATCTCAGGAATCACAACTGGCCTCCTGACTGCTGGAGGTGCTCCTCCAAAAGTGGCAGAAACACCGACTCCTGAGGGCTGCACTGGCCCTGTGGCTCTGGGAGCTGGCTGCTGGACACGAGAGGTGGCAGACCCCTCTCCAGCCTCTTCCGTCACGGGGCGATGCGATCGTGTCTCAACCATCCTGGAGACACAGATCAAACAAGAAGCAATTACTGAGAATGAGTCGAAAAAATCAAAGGAGGACAATTTAAATTTCTAAGGAAGACAATAAGCAGCAAAATAGATATACGGAATCTGATAAGGAATTTTTCTAGTGTGATTGAGTACCTTCAAAAAAATATGCTAATTTCTACTGCAGGCTGCAGCGATATTCTAGTTCGAATACCACTACATTTCCAACCTAGACCTGCATGGGCCACCACTAAAAACGTGTCACGACCCGCACCCTAGATTAAGGGCACGAGACGTGGGTACGTCCAGCCTACGCCGCAGTGTCGACGGTAGAACGCTGTCCTAGGTCACAACAACTAACAATTGAAGGTAATAACAGTTATACTCCCCGAATGGGGGTGACATAACAGAAATATAACTCAACCACAGCTAAGGTAGAACAGGTAAGATGGAATGATAATGAAAGATAAAAGATGATAATATCCAGGAAAGAAACATCACAGAGATACAACCAGAATTCTAAGTGTCTAAATACTACATATCTCAGAATATCTCAAAATCTAATACAGTAATCCAGAATAGTAAAGACAGTCCTAGTCTAAGGGAGTGTCATCTACAGCTAGTGGATCCTGCTGCTGGTCCAAGTCCAGGCACTCGTCTAGTGTAGCACCGTAGTAGGTAGGGCAGAACACCTCAGCCTCGTCCTCTGTAATATTTCAACAGGTCCAGTCAGGATAGGAGCGAGCACAGTACATCTCAACAAATCATAGCAGGTCAGGATATATAATCATGCTAGAGAGTAAGATACAAGAAACTGAAGAAATATGATAAACAGGAAAGACTGTAAATAAATAGCTACAGTATATAGAGAACTGATAGTGTCTAGTGATTCAGAGCACAAGATGGTTATGTAAACGGCACGATGTTATACACGAGTAATCTACAGAGGTTGTACACGAGTAATCTACTAGATTGAATACATAACCACTTCTACTCTCCCGCCCCAATCAATACACAAGGATCTGGCTAAGTTATGTTATTGCACACAAAGTATAGTCGCACACGAGATCATGTAAATACATGAATATACACAATTTTACACGATTTGTACACAATTTCACACGATGTATGGTGGCAAGGTGCACTTGCCTATGGAGGTTGGGTGTTGTGTGGAGAAAGGAAGAAGAAGATGGAGAAAATTAATGAAAGAGTAATGAGGAGAGAGAAAGTTAGGTGGAGTTTTAATGAGGGAGGGTGTGTTGTGTTGAGGGTGGAGTTTAACTAAGGGTAGTCCAATGCAAACCAAACCAAAATCCTTCTCCACAAGAATAAACCACGCCAGGTCAAAACCTAATTTATGAGAAAACCAAAATCCGCAAGTCGAGCCAAAATACAATTATAGGCCAAAATCCGAGAAAATAAAATACAGGTTTGAAATACATATAAGCCTAATCAAAATACGTATTCCGAAATACGGGCATTACAACTCTACCCACCTTAAAAGAATTCCGTCCTCGAAATTTAAATCAAGATGCTTAGAGATGTAAGAGCCAGCTATACTATCCACAAATAAGCTACACTAAGCAAACAATCAAACAATCATACATGCAAGCAAGGGATGGAAAGCATAAGGCATAAGGAAGACATTATACCTTACGAGTCAAACAAGTCGGGATATCGCGATCGAATGTCGTCCTCACTCTCCCACGTTGACTCACCTAGAGAGTGATGACCCCAAGCAACACGGACTAAGCTAATAGTCTTGTTCTTGAGTATCTTTTCTCTCCGGTCCAATATAGACACGGGCCTCTCCTCATACAAAAGGTTGGTACCAACAACCAATTCCGAATGGTCCAGAATATGGCTTGGGTCCGGGATGTACCGTCGTAATTGGGACACATAGAATACATCATGCACCTCACTTACCGACGGCGGAAGAGCGAGACGATAGGATACATCTCCTACTCGCTCCAGGATATCGAATGGCCCTATATACCTAGGACTAAGCTTTTCCCGTACGCCAAAGCGAATGACGCCGCGATTAGGCGAGATCCTAAGGAATATATGGTCGCCGATAGCAAACTCTAAGGGACGTCGATGAGCATCGGCCCAATATCGCTGGCGATCTTGGGCCACTCGAAGGCGATCTCTGACTCTTATGACCATTTCAACTGTCTGGGCAATCATTTCTGGACCGAGCATCTGCCTCTCTCCAACATCATCCCAGGCTAACGGGGATCTGCACTTCCTACCATACAGTGCCTCGAATGGGGCCATCTGAATACTGGCCTAAAAACTATTATTGTACGAGAATTCCACCAGGTGCAGGTGATCCTACCATGAACCACCGAAGTCAAGGGTACAAGATCTCAACATATCTTCAAGAGTCTGGATTGTACGTTCCGACTGGCCGTCTGTCTGCGGATGGTAAGCTGAGCTAAACTGAAGGTGAGTTCCCAAACTCTCTTGCAGGCTGCGCCAAAAGTGTGATGTGAATCTTGAATCCCTGTCCGAGGTGATACTGACCGGCACCCCATGAAGCCTGACGATCCGCCTGAGATACATTTCTGCCAACTGCGCTGTAGACTGCCCAACTCTGAACGGGAGAAAGTGAGCCACTTTCGTGAGCCTGTCAACTATAACCCAAATAGCATCTCGACCAGCTGGGGATCTAGGCAATCCAGTCACAAAATCCATGGTCACATGCTCCCACTTCCATTCTGTAATCGGCAAGGGCTCAAGAAGTCCAGCGGGCCTCTGATGTTCAGCTTTAACCTGCTGACAAACCAAACACCGAGAGACAAACCGGACTATCTTCCTCTTCATGCCATTCCACCAGAAATGCTGACGAATGTCTCTATAGATCTTCGTGCCACTGGGATGAATAGAATACTGTGAACTGTGAGCTTCTGCCAAGACCTCCTGTCTGATATCTCCACTGGGAACATAAAGACGAGTACCGTGTCGAAGTGTACTATATTCATGAATGCACAACTCAGGCTTTCTTCCTGCCTCACACTCTGCTCTGAGTCGCTGAAGCTTGGAATCTGCTGACTGCGCTCTCCGGATCCTCTCAACTATGCTGGACTGAACCTGTAGACTGGCCATTAATGCCACGTTGGTAGAAATAACCACTTTAATTCCCATATTCTGAAGATCTGCTAATAACTCTGGTTGCGCCGTTAGGAAGTAAACTCCGGCTCTCCTGCTCAACGCATCTGCTACAACGTTGGCCTTCCCTGGGTGATACTGCAAATCTATATTATAGTCCACCAGTAGCTCGAGCCATCTTCTCTGCCGCATGTTAAGGTCCTTCTGGGTGAAAACATACTTCAGGCTCTTGTGATCAGTAAATATCTTCACTCTATCTCCGTACAAGTAGTGCCGCCAAAGCTTAAGCGCAAACACTACCACCGCCAGTTCCAAGTCGTGGGTCGGGTAACTCTTCTCATGATCACGAAGTTGACGTGATGCATAAGATATTACCTTCCCATGCTGCATCAAGACACACCCCAATCCTCTGCCTGAAGCATCGCAATAAACTGTGAATCCTCCGGTCCCATCCGGAAGTATGGGAATGGGAGCCGTTACCAAACCTCGCTTCAACTTCTCAAATGATTCCTGGCACTCTGCTGTCCATACGAACGGTACATCCTTGCGGGTCAACTGGGTAATCAGCGCTAAAATCCTTGCAAAATCTGAAACGAATCGTCGGTAGCAGCCGGCTAATCCAAGAAAGCTGTGAACCTCTACCACTGAGCTAGGTACTGGCCATGTCTCGATAGCCACAATCTTCTGGGGATCCACTTCCACCCCTCCTCGGGTAATGATGTGACCCAAGTACGAAATACGATCGAGCCAGAACTCGTATTTACTGAACTTGGCGTACAACTGATGCTCTCTAAGCATCTGAAGGACGATTCTGAGATGCTGCTCGTGCTCTGCTTCGCTCTTGCTTAGACCAGGATGTCATCTAGGAACACGATCACGAACTGATCCAAGTAAGGCATGAAAATGCGATTCATGAGGTCCATGAATACGGCTGGCGCATTGGTTTTCTCCGAATGGCATAACAAGAAACTCCTAATGCCCATACCTTGATCTGAACGCTGTCTTCGGGATGTCCTGCTCTCTGACTCTGATCTGGTGGTATCCTGACCGCAAGTCTATCTTCGAAAATACTGAAGTCCCCTTGAGTTGATCAAACAAGTCATCTATCCTCGGGAGAGGGTATCTGTTCTTGATTGTCACTGAGTTTAAGGTATGATAATCTACACATAGCCTGGACATACCATCCTTCTTCTTCACAAGAAGCATCGAGGCTCTCCAAGGCGATCCACTTGCACGAATGAATCCCTTGGTCCTCAGTTCTTCAATCATCTTGTACAAAATCTTCAACTCTGAAGGCGCCATCCTGTAGACTCGCTCTGATACTGGTGCCGTCCCGGGGATCAAGTCTATAGTGAACTCGATCTCCCGCTCTGGCGGCATCCCTGAAAGTTCTTCTGGGAAGACATCTGGAAACTCTTCAACTATCCGGGGTAACTGTACTGCTGCTACTGCCATCCGCAATACTGGGGGAGGTGGCTCCATTGCGCCTCTGGAAAATGAAAACTCTGGTTCGCCTGGAATACTAAAGACAACCCTGCCAATGTGGCAGTCTATCCTAGCATACTGGTTCCTCAACCAATCTATGCCTAAGACTACATCATAGTCTGCCATAGGGAACTCTATAAATCTAGCGGGGAACTCTCTACCGCTAACTACGATCCGACACGAGAAAAACACTCGATCTACCCCCACAAGACCATTACCAGTAAGTATATTGAGCCTCACTGATAATGACTCGGGCTCCAATCCTATCCGTGTTGCGAATCGTGCAGACATGAATGAATGCGATGCACCAGAATCAAATAATACCGATGCTGGAGAGGAGTTGACGATAATAGTACCTGCCACTACCTCACCTGGTGCAACCTCTTCTTCCATAGTCATCATCATTGCCTAACCTTGTCCTCTGGCTGCGGGTCCCCTGCTGCTGGTTCTGCTGCTGAAATGCCTGAGCCTGAGGCAATAATGGCCTCGGGTAC
This sequence comes from Iris pallida, assembly GCA_029216955.1. Classification (NCBI taxonomy): domain Eukaryota; kingdom Viridiplantae; phylum Streptophyta; class Magnoliopsida; order Asparagales; family Iridaceae; genus Iris; species Iris pallida. The sequence continues at coordinate 26,153,578 of JANAVB010030220.1, forward strand.
TGCTGCTGCATAGGTGCTGGTCCCCTAACCGACGGACTGGTTAGGTTGGAAGAGGACGAACTACCCCTATTCGGACAGGCTCCTATCTTGTGATCTGCCGCTCCACAAGCCAGGCATAATTCCTGTGCCCTGCGACAATCTGCCACCACGTGCCCTGGCTTCCCGAAATGAGAACATCCCATCGCGGAAGTCGGCTTCTGCTTCTCCTGCTACGGGTACGTCGGGGTTGAATGTTGAACCGACGTCACTGAGGCCGCCCGCCTCGGAGTTCCAATGGTCAAACCCCTAGCTGCCGGGGCTGGGGCTGATGATTGGTGCATTTGATTGTGGGACCGCTTCCTACCTCCGATCCTATCCACGATCCTCTGGGAGGTGTACTCATGCCTCCTAGCTGCCCTCAATACTGTATCGAATGTCTGGTGCTCGAACTGCTCATCTGCCAACAAGATCTCCAAATGCAGCCCCTGCTGGAACCGCTGGGCCCTATCAAACTCGGCCGCCACCAAGGTGGAGGCAAATCTACTGAGTCTACAAAACTCAGATGCATAGCCGTCGACCGTCCTGCCTCCTTGCTTAAAGTTGCTAAATCTCGTCTGGAGGTCGTACCGAGCTACAACATCAAAATACTTCGTCTGGAATCTTTCTCTAAACACCGCCCAAGTAACCGGCACCGCTAATCCCATAACCTGCGCCGCCCACCAACTGCGAGCTAAGTCTAGCAACTGTAGGCGTACCACCGCCACCTTCTCATTCTCAGGTGTCCTAGCTGCTTCCAGAACCACCTCGGTATCCTGAAGCCAAGCGTCCGCGATAATCGTATCTTCGCTGCCGTCGAAGAATGGAGGGTTCAAGCGCTTGAAGCCGTTGGCCGCGCTGTTTCCTGGATGACCGCCTCTGGTCAAAGCATCTGCCATTGCCTGGTGCAAGGCGTCTCCTCTACGATCCTGGGAAGCTATCAAGGTCCTGATGAGACCTACCAAGGTGCCATCATCAGGCTCGGCAGGTCGAACGGGCTGAACTGGTGGCTCTCCTCCAGTAGGTACAACTCTGGAGGCTACTCCGGAATATTGAGCTTGATCTCCGGGTTGCTGCTGGTCCACGGAAAGTGCTCCACCTCGCTGATCGGCGGGGTCAGGTACAGTTTCGCTGAAGAAAACGACATAGGGAACAATAAGGAAGGACTAGGACAGATCAACGATACAAGCACATGATCAGGGCAAGAATCCAGGGATTCAGAGGATATGAACAAAGATCAAGGACGAGTACTGATTGAGATTTCTATCTGGTAAACCCTCATATATCTTGATTTACAAGACCTGCATGGGCCACCACTTAAACCATGTGACGCTCCAGAACCAGAATACTGGAGAGCGGGGGCGTACATAGCCAGCTACGTATATTGAAATGGAATCCACCTCGCTATACGGTCACGGCTGTCTAGATATATGAGGGTTTAACTACAAGCCAACAGTCTCCTATGGTCATTAACAAGCCTATTGTCTCAATCTCAAAGAAGCAATAATAGTTACAAGATGTCAGAGCACCAAATATATAATAGCAAGGCGTCCCATATATTACATATTGGATGATCATGAAGCTAGTCGTACAAAATATCAAGACTAGTAAGAGTTCAGTCATACATGATCAACCCTAGGATTTGTTAGTCATGTTACAGCCCGTAGGCAGACAGTAAGTAAATATGCATCGAGCTAACAGGTGCTCGTCGGCTAAATGCCTCAAAAGAATAATTTTACAATGTAGTGAGCGAATCAAAAAGGAAAACCCACTCGTAGCCCGGGTTCCGTCTAGTTGTCACCATTGGGCTGGAAGTTTGATAGATCTTCGGGAGCTGCTCCGAAATCTGGCTACACAAAACCAGCTGGGTCAAACCCCAGAAAGAACAAGTGCCACAAAGGAGGCCACGAAATAAGAGCGAAAGCCAGCATATCAGATCATAAGAAAAATAGAAGAAAGTACCATTAATAAAGAGTACAACAGGACAATAAACGACTAGGGACGTGGAACCATTCCGGGAGCCAGGTTACAACCCTTAACCAAACCAGGACCGGGGTTGTACCCTTCGCCTGAATAGCACCTTGTCTCTACCCATTTATTGTTAAGATAAGTAAAACAAACATGCTCAAGAGAAACCAGGTACTGGGACTAGACGAGACTTAGACAGGGCTGGACACCATCCATTCACAAGCGGCCAAACAAATACTACGGCTTACTACTTAACTAACTAGGGTTATCATATGCCTAATTACTAACAAGGTGTAAATGAGAAATTTCCAGTCCCAAGTCCTGCAGACTATCCAGTTATCCTTCCGCGGGTTGAGAGTATGGTTGGGTACATTGCCCGGGCGACAATGTACCCTTAGGTGACTTAGAGGGTGCAACACATGACAGTTTGCTAAAAATGTGTCCTACTCGTCGGCAGGCTACAAGTCCATTTAAAGCGCCCAGATAACGAGATCGCCTGTGACTGAAAATTCCCCATGAACTATAGTTTGATCTAGTAATTAGCCTAATCCATATTCAGTGCGAATCCCTGACCGTGGTAACCAGGGAGTCACGTCCTAGACATGATGCAAGACAAGACAAGACAAGTGGATTGCACGAAGCAGCAAAAATGAACACCCACGGTGCCAGAGTTGGTTATATGAGTCAAGTTTGCCATTGCAACAGCATCAATTATCAAGTCAAGTTACAAGTCAGGAGTGCGCCGCCACGGGCCATTATCAAGTTATCCAGTTACCGAGATTAATTATGAATCACATGTTACAAGTTAAGAGCGCACCCCATCGGGTCACTACTAAGAAGATCAGAAGTACTAGAATCATAATCACAGAAATCACGAAAACCGTACTAGTCATAAGCAAAACACCAAAACCGTGCCTGGTCGTGTTGGGTCAAGACAGTCGTATTGTGTGGAACAAGATCTCAAAACTCCAATCCACAAAAGAAGCCAAGCCTAAGGAAAATAAACCAAACCATCATGGACAAGTAGATTGCGCTGGGGTTCCTGGGGTCGGGTTGCGCTAGGGTTTGATTTGCGCTAGGAGAATGAACTGCACAGAAGGAATAAACTGCGCTGGGGGAATGAACTGCACTGAGGTCGGGTTGCGCTAGGGAAATGAACTGCGCTGGGAGTGAGCTGCACAGGGGATCGGGTTGCGCTGAGGAGTGAGCTGTGCAGGGGATCGGGTTGCGCTGAGGAGTGAGCACGGTTCGCCAAAGGGCACCGAGCGCGGGTCAGCCCAGCGCTAAAGAGCGCTGGCCGAGGAAGGGTAGGCGTGGTTCAGCCCAGCGCTAAAGAGAGCTAGCCGAAGTCTTCTTCTCCAGCAGGCCGAGAGAGAAAACCCAAGAACACCAAAATTCCAAACTTCATAACTTGGCCAAATCAAGACGAAATTTAGATTTTCAAAGTTCTATCTTGTGTAAAATTGAACTCTCTTCCACCTGGAAGCCTCAAAACAAGCAAAAATCTAAGTTTAATAGATCAAAACCAAGAAAATTTGAAAATGGTTAAAACTTAGATCTAGAAAAATGGTGACTCCAAATCACAAAATGCCAAGTTCTAATGTGGTTCACCATGGCCTAATCTAACTAATGGACAAATAAAATAGGGTTCCTATTTGGTGGCAAGGTGCACTTGCCTATGGAGGTTGGGTGTTGTGTGGAGGAAGGAAGAAGAAGATGGAGAAAATTAATGGAAGAGTAATGAGGAGAGAGAAAGTTAGGTGGGATTTTAATGAGGGAGGGTGTGTTGTGTTGAGGGTGGAGTTTAACTAAGGTTAGTCCAATGCAAACCAAACCAAAATCCTTTTCCACAAGTATAAACCACGCCAGGTCAAAACCCAATTTACGAGATAACCAAAATCTGCAAGTCGAGCCAAAATACAATTACAGGCCAAAATTCGATAAAATAAAATACAGGTCTGAAATACATATAAGCCTAATCAAAATATGTATTCCGAAATACGGGCATTACAGGGACGGTGCAAGGAGGCCCCACCTCGACGGTAGCTTCGTCAGGTTGGGCTTTCTGATGTGAACGCGTCTGTACAGGAAGTGTCTCTTCCGCAGAAGAAGAGACTATGCGGCAAGACTTGATCTTCCTGCCCTTAGTTTTGGAGGCAGAGCATAACTCCGGTTGAGTAACCTCGGAGACGAGATCAGGATGAACCCATAAGACCTCTTCCCGAGATGTGGTAAGTGGGATGATTCCACTCACGTTGTCACGAGTAGGTGGTAGATTGACCACCTCTATTGTCGCCTTAGGGATGGGGACGACGCCATCTAGTGTTGTGGTTGACGGCAAGATGCCAAATTGGAGTAAGACCGTTTTCTCCTCGTAGTCGACGGAGATAACATCCGCATTGATCATACACTGGATGTAGTTTTTGAGGACATAACAGTCCTTAGTTGGATGTCCAACAAACCGATGGTAGTGACAATACCTCGAATTGTCCACTTTTCTAACCTCGTCGGGATGCTTCGGGTCCGGTAACTTGATCTTGTCACCCTGCTTCAGTATCTTGAAGAGTTGCAGGGTGTCTTCATCGTTGAAATAATAAACCTCCTTTGGCCTTGGTGTAAGTGGAGGCTTCTGGGTAGGTGCTGATGCACCTTTGGAGGCATTGACTATCAATGCCTGTTTTCCCTTCGTCTTTCGTCCAGGGTTGTTGGCTGCAGGTCGTTTCTCCTTATCCTCGAAGGCAGGGAAACTAACTCCCAGAAGGCGAGCATTGGATGCCTTCTTTTCTGCTGCTTCGGCTTCGATGATCAAGTAACTCCAGTCGGGAGGAGGAGTAGAGTTGAGCCAGAGTTTGATCGCAGGCAGCATGTTCATGCTGCAGGAGGAGAGGAGTGCATGTTCTGGCATGCCCGGGGCAGTCTGAAACAGGCCTGTCGGAAGCGTTCGATGAATACTCGAACTATTTCCTTCTCCTTCTGACGTATCTCTATGAGGGACGCCATTGTCATGTCCTTCCCGGCGTCGTAGAAACGGTCGAGGAAGAGACGCGTCAAGTCATCGAAGGAAGATATAGAGTTATCGGGGAGACTGCAGTACCAGTCGTACGCCACTCCCTTCAGTGCCCCGACAAATATGCTGGTGAGTAGTGCAACCTCCTTCGGGAGATGTCCCGTTTGAGATTAGAAGTACGTCAGATAGCGACGCGGAGAGTCCTTCCCGTCGTATGGCATCAATATTTGTGGTTTATACTTAGGAGGATAAACCACTTTGTTCTATTCGAAGGGATATGGTTGGGGGATCCCCATCTTTTGGCGCTCCTCTTGTCTATTCTTGGACTCAAAGCGCTCGCACAAGTTCTTGATTATTTCGACCATGCCTTCCGTGGAGCTGTGAGTCGGGGAAGGTGGTACCGCCTAGAGTTGAGCATTTGAAGGCTCCGACGTCCGTGGTGCTTCACGGCAATCTGTATCCAAGGATACCCGTTGAAGGGGTACACTTGATTTTCCATTGGCCCCTGGGTCAGGACCGGTAGAAGGCGCTCTGGCCAAAGTGGACCGTATTTCAAACACTGCTTGAGTCAGTGTTTGCATGGAGGAAGAGAGGGTTTTGAGTCCTCCCTCCAGGGTATCCATGTGCTGGACGAGGTCTGCTGGCGGCGCATCTGGCTCGGTATCACCCCCAGTCATGTATACTGTCATGACACGGCTGGAGTCGGATGGATCAGTTGAGGCTTCGCTTTCGGCCTCGCTCTCTTGTAGAAGAGAAACTTTCCCCGAAGCCTCGTCTTGGTTACCCCCAGCAACATTCTGGAGGACATCCTCGTCTTCAGGAGCATCCGCAAGGGCCTGATTACCCCCAGTTCTATCTTGGAGGACTTTCTCGTCTTCGAGACGTCGATCCACAGGGACCAGACTACCCCCAGCTACGTCCAGGAGGCTGATTTAGTCTCCAGGATGAAGATCCACCCCAGCTGTGCTCCGGAGGACATCTTCGTCTTCAGAAGGAGGATCAACAAGGGCTTGACTACCCCCAGCTTCCTCCAAGATTTTCTTTTTCCCCCGAGTTCCTTCAAACACTCCGGAGGACGGGACAGTTGTCTTGGTTTTCCTCGGCTGGCTCTTGGACGAGGACGAGGAATTGTCGGTCGCCTTTCGGATTGACGAGGAGTTAGAGATTATGTTGCATGAAGCAACCTTTAGTTCTGGCTCCTCTTTTATTGACACCTTCTTTCCCGAGGTGACGTCGGAGGGGTGTTGATGATTGCAGCCGCTGGAACACCGACTGTCTTGGTGGGAGTGCTGCCTTGCAACAGCAGTTGATGGTGACTACAGCACAGGTGTACCCTGTGAGGGGCGCATTGTGCTTGTCAATCGACTCTCCTGATCGGCGTTTGTGAGTGATCACGTTACGCAGATCGTTGGAGGAGAGTGCCACCTTCGTATCCCCATCAGGCGCATGGCAAGGCCAAGTGCCGGGGTGGTCAAGTGAATGCTGTGCCCCCTGATCTAACACCAAACAGGCGCTCAGATCAGTGGTGGGAGAACAATATTTACAGTAACTTAAACGAACCTCAGACGCACAACCAGTGGAGGCGCGAGAGTTCAAGACCACAGGGTTTGCCTTGCTCGACTTGGTTGCGAACGCAACATATGCGTCCAAGTGAGACAAGGAATTTGAAGGTCGACTCATTTTCGGCGCAGAAGCACCCGAGTCGACCTTATACAGCTTACCATCAGCAGCACGCATGATTGTAAGTGCATGCTTCTGGTTTGCTGTCGGTATAGCACGTTTGAGGCGCATGGCCCGTGCTGCCTTGGACTTCTTCGTACCAGCCCACTGGGGTGCATAGTACTCAGAGTCCAAATTCTCCTCGCCACTACAGTGAGTGAGTCTGTCAAAGACAGAGACCTTCTGTGGTGCATCAGAGGTGATGTGCAGGGCATTAGCTGTGTCCCTGCTCCATCGACGCATCTTTCTCGCTTGAGAGGGAGATGGCTGAGGAATGTGGTCAGCCGCACGTTTTCCCGAGAGATGTGCTGCACCGGTGGGCACATCTTGGTCGCTGAGGACGTCAGCAGGAAGGGAAGGCTGTATTGGAGCATCCCCTTCGGTGGTGGTGCCAGAAGCATCGACCTTGCGTACCCAGACTTGACGAGTCTTCTTCGGCTTCGGCAGCCGCTTCGAAGGACTCGTACTGCCTTCAGAGATGAACTTCTCATACGCCTGTTGATTGAGGCGTACGACCAGCGTCTTGTGGGAGGAGCCCACCTTCACGTCGTCGGATTGCGACACAGCTTTCTCGGTGGAGGAGAAAGAGGTCTCCAGCAGAGTCGTCAGCTTGTTTGCCATTAAAATCTTTTGATTACAAATTTCAATTACAAACAGAACAGCGTTACAATGTAGGTAGTCCTAGGAGTACACTTTTGTTTATCTGGGTCCCTTGTGCCGATGGAGCGACTGGTAATGCGTTGACTCCGTTGACGATCTGACGACGGTTCACGGTTCTCTGAAGGTCTAAGTTGCTCTGGGTGCCAGAGCTTGCAGAGAGGAAAAAGATGTTGAATGTCTGTATCTGCCTCTCTGTATGTATTCGTAGGTCTGTCTCCGTATATTTATGTCGGTATGGAAGAAGGAAATGATCCCTCTAGTTATATCTTGCAGGCTGGTTGCTTATGCACGCATATGTAGGATGCGCCTGTTTATGGGGATGCCACGTGGTGATTGCTGATGGAGGCGCATGGGCGATGCGCTCTGATTGAGGAGTTGAATCCTTCATGTTGCCTTTATGGACTGCGACCGAGCTGATACGTAGCAATGGAGATGATCTTTTAGTTGCTGAGATCTTGGGTGATTAGCACCCCTTCATATGCTGAATCGAGTCAAAGGACATGTGTCGTAGGTCCATGGCTCAAAGATCTCGGATTTGGTGGAGAGTGATCAGATAGGATGCGCTTGGAATTGGGCGCATGAGGAGACTTTGGCTTGTAACCTTTAGGAGTCACGAACCAGTCTGGGAGCACGGCTTTTGAGGCGCATGCGAAGCTTCAGTAGTGACTTGACTTCTGTCTTTAGGGATCAGAGAAAAGTCCGAGGCACACAGCTTTTGAGGCACATGCAGAGATTTGGACGCATAGCTGCGGAGGCGCATGCGAATGGTTGGGCGGCTGTCACTACCACTTTTCTAGCTTGAGGGTATTTTGGTTATTTTCAAAATTTTGGAATTTAATTTGGAATTATTATTATTATTTATAATGAATATGATTTTTAAGTGATTTTAGTATAATTGATTTTGGTGTTTTAGTGGACTTTGACTTATGTTGACTTTGGAGACTAACCTAGTGGCTAACCTAGGTCATGACTATGTGATTAGGATATGGAACCCTAGGTTGACTTAAGTTAGTGAGGATTAACTCATTGGAATTAGTTTGGGAAAATTAGGAGCTAGATTGATTAATAAATGGCTTGTGAAATCAAAAGTCATTTTATGACTTAAAGGCTTAATGGCCCATAGGCCCACACCCCTTGAACCAAACCCTAACCCTAATAATCCTTGGCCGGCCAACTAGTGTCCCCCCTATTTATAGCACCTTGAAATTAGGGCTTGCCTCTTTAGGAATCATTGCCATTTGGAAGAGGTGAGTCTCCATCTTTGTAAAATCTTAGAAAATCCATTTCAACTCCAAATTCCTCCAAACCAATTGCAATAGGACCTAATATTAGTCTACTTGCTGTTGGTGTTGAGTATTTTCAGGAAGGACACAATTTGAGGGAGTTTGGTGGCTTGAGAAACTCTTTCCATTTGGGGATTTTGACCCTTTGTTCATCAATAGATATAATCCATTCTACTCTATATAAATTCTGTTAAAATTCATTTCTAGGATGCCCTAACCCTAAACTAACAGTAGGATAGGCTAACCCTAGAATTTGAACCCATTACGTGTCCGTATCGGACAAGTATCAGTGTGTATAGGAACGTGTTCGACGAAATGCCTCAAAGGGGATTTCGTTTAATTTTGTGTATTGTGTTGAATAGGAAAATAGATATTCACCTCGCTTATGCATTTCTGTTGCTCTGAACACGATTTCGTGTCGGGTTGAGTCGACAGGGCGCGTGGACACGCGGTCACGCGTGTGCGCACGCTGGCAGGATTTTCCCCTGCTGCTCGTGTATATTTTCTCAGTGCACACAGCGTTTAAGCCCACGAAATTGGACACGTGTGTTGTTCTCATGACTGACATGAGAATCCCAGGCTGACATGAACTCTCGTGTCGTGTCGGACAAGGATTCGTGTATGCCTTGTTCGTGCATTGTGCACATATCAGTGCACTGTGTTGTTCTCTGTTTTGATTCGTTTTGAATGTTAATTAGCGATTTTAAATTGTTAATTAGATCACATATATGATGTATAATCCCTGTTAGATTTAGTTACATGTTGATTTAGGTTTTTATTGTGATATTGGGTTTCGAATTGGGCTATTGGCATGTTCCTGAAACTTTCTCTGATACTTAGTCCCAGATTTTCCAAACCTCTTTTAATTTCCTGTGTAATGTTGTTTCTCACTGTTTAGATATCCCCACATGTTACAATTCATGCTAGCTAAGTTTTTACATTCAATTATAGGCTTTGGAATTGGAAATGATGAATTAGGCAATGGTTTGGTTTCGAAATACAACTGTCAATACTTAAATATGTTGAACTGAGTTTATTTTTCCCAGTTTTTCCATTTTCCTGAGAATAAGTTTGATGGACTGAATTCCTTCCCATTTCAATTATGTTGGGATCTTCTTGATAATTGAGAATAGTTCTTAATCATCTTGAATTGATTCCCTTTCATTTTCGAAATATGAGATAACCTGAGAATGGGATTGAACCTGAGAAATAGGTTCTATATTTTTAGACTGAATGGAAATTCTTGAACCTGAGATTGGTTATTGGTATGTGAGTGTTGGGTTTATTCCCTAATTGAACTGATTTCCCTTTCCTTGTACTACATGAACTGTTTCCTGATTTCTTTTATTTTATTTCAATGTATGTTCTTCTTTAAAACCTGAGATTTCCTCACCTTTAAACTGGAATGAATTTCACATACCTGAGTTACCTTTTCATTTATTTTCAATGTTGTTTTCTTCAAAACCTAGGAATGAGTGTGAGCATTCACTGTTTTCCCTTAACTGGAATTTAGACATTTTGTGTTCACTGTTAGCAATAGGTCCTGTTTCCTGAGTTTAGGTTGCTGTTAAGAACTGAGTTCTGTATTGAAATCTAAAACTGATTCCTATGTAAATCTGGATATTTTGAGTATGGGACTGAAATGTAGTTAACTGGTAGCTAGGACTATTCTTGTTTCACTGTCCTCTTGACAGCTCACACCCTCACTCTCTTGACTTACACTCATGCACACAAGTCACACACCACACTGTCCTCTTGACAGTTCACCTTCATCACACACATGTCATAATCTATCACACACATTTGTATATTCCTGTGTTCCCCCTCTCTCCTTTCCTATGTATATATAATATATGCATTGTAATATATATAAGTTCCTATATTATATAGTGTTGTACTTATATATATTAGTTATATATATGAATGTGTGCAAATGTATATATATATATGATATAATGTGATATGATATGATATGATATATGGGTGATATTGTATAGTGGCTATAGGTTATGTATTTCTAAGTTAGATTATATATTTATATCAATATGTGTGTTGTTAGATATAGATAATATCTTGTGTAGATATGTGTTATAGGTTAGATAGGCATGATATTGCCTAGTAAACCTAGATTAGTCTTGTTAGAACTTAGAATGGCTTGTTAGACCTAGATTAGACTAGTTTAACTTAGGTTTGACTTGGTTGACCTAGTTTGACTTCTGGGGTTGACCAGAGTTGACCAAGAGTTGACTTTGGTCTAGATTGACCTAGATTCATGTAGAATGTATTGTAGTGCATTTCATTACTATTCTGGACTTGTTGTGACTTGTACTGTTCTAAATAGGAGCCAGACACCACTCCTCGGACAGTACTTTCATCTCGGACATTCAGTTAGCAGGCGAGTACATTCTCTGATCTTTTCATACCTGTATGGACTATATTCTTGCTCTAGATTACTCTACATGATGCTGACACGTATCTTCACGGATTAGTACTATATGGATCCTTTCCTGAGATGTTATCCCTCTACGGGTGCATCAGGTATTTCATGTTCATGTACTTTATCATGTGCATCAGGTACTCCTTGTACTCGTACTAGTTCATGTTATTACATGTTCTCATGTGCTTTCATGTGCTTATCATGTTCCTCATGTACTACTCATTACATGAGTTCACGTATCTTAGCTGTATTTATGTGCTTATAACGTAACTTGAATGGATCCTTGTGTATTGATTGGGGCGGGGTGAGTAGAATTGGTTATATGGACACTATCCCCAGTAGCTGTATTCATGTGCCTCCTTATTTGTATTCATGTGCCCCTAAGCCGTTTACATAACCATATTGTACTCTAAATCACGTAGTCACTTACAGTCTCTACTATCATGTATTTACTTTTAGTTACAAAATATCTCCTGTTTACTCGTACTTCCATTCAGCACTTCCTGTATTTTACTCTATTGCATGATTTATACTCCTAACTTGCTATTAGGGCTGGCGATGGGTAGGGTAGGGTAGGGTAGGGTAAGGACAGGAAGAGGGCAGGGTAGGGTAGGGTATTGACCTTTTTTTGATACCCTAGGGGAGTCATGAGGGTAGGGTAGGGTAGCCCTCTTCCAAAAAACCAATACCCATTACCCGTCCTTGCCCTTTACCCTCACAGGGTAGCTGAGGGTCAGGGTAGGGAGGGTAAGGGTATTACCCTTGCCATTTCATTTTTTTAACTTTGAAAATCAAATTTTTTGCTAGTAAACAGGGGGAAATATTTTTTCTTTCTATTTCATTTTTTTCAGATTTTGACAGCATTCAAAAATTATAACAACTTAACAAGAAATAGTAGGGAGAATATATTTTTTTACTAAAGGCGCTGAACCCAGTTATATAGTAGAACCTGAGCTGCCTACATACCCAAGGAGGGGGCTAGACCTGACTCCTTAGGATCAAACACCATGTAGTTCTCCTAATCCTAAGTACTAATTACAAAAAACTACAAGTAGTAGTAATACTATGGCAGTGGAACTATACAAAATTACAAAAGCGGGTTGGGAGAAGGGTAGGGTCGAGGGTTTTAAAGGGTTAGGGTTAACGGGTAGTTGGTAGAGTAGTGATTCAGGGTAGGGTAGGGTTCAGGGTAGGGTTACAGGGCAGAGGGTAGGGCGGGTACCCGGGTAATTATACTAGGGTAACAGAATAAAATCCTTACCCTACCCTAATTCCAAGAGGGTAAGGGTAGGGCATGCCCTCGAAGGGTAGAGGGTACCCGTGGGTACCTGAGGGTACAGGGTACCCGGCTAGGGTAGAGGGTATGAGGGCAAAATCGCCACCCCTACTTGCTATGAACTGTTTGAGAGATATGTGCTCGTTCCTGTCCTGACTGGACCTGTTGAAAATGTTACAGAGGACGAGGCTGAGGTGTTCTGTCCTACTTACTACGATGCCATACTAGATGAGTGCCTGGACTTGGACCAGCAGCAGGATCTATTAGCAGTAGACGACACTCCATTAGCTTAGGATTGTCTTACCTTTCTGGATCACTGTATTAGATTTTGAGATATTCTGAGTTATGTATTATTTTAGACACTTAGAATTCTGGATTGTATCTCTGTGATTCTCCTGTTCTGGATATATTATATTTCATTATCATTCTATCTTTTCCTGTTCTACCTTAGCTGTGATTGAGTTATATTTCTGTTATGTCACCCCCATTCGGGGAGTATAACTGTTATTACCTTCAACTGTTAGATGTTGTGACCTAGGACAGCGTTCTACCGCCTACACTGCGGCGTAGGCTGGACGTACCCACGTCACGTGCCCTTACTCTAGGGTGCAGATCGTGACAGCGGCCACGTGGCTTGTAACCGCTGGAGGAAAGTAATGATGATGCTGACGTCGACGACGCTTCGTCTTCTGAAAAAGCTGTCAACTGTTCAGTCCTCGGGGGACGTGCTGCCAACTCTGTCAGACTTTAGCATTTAATGTTCTTGACAGATGATGGGCCTTTGAGTGGGCACATCGATCTGCGTTCCACTAGGCGCATGGGGATGCATGGGGGCGCATCCGCATAAGGCGCTTGGTGCTGATGGGCGCATCTGTATGATGCGCGGTCTGACCGGCGCATCCGCTTTATATGACACGTCTTTATTGGTCCGACTGTTACGTTCTTCGAGTGCTTTAAATAGCCGTTTCTTGGCCGAATTCGAAGCTTCAGGTTCGTCACCTATTTAATGCAAATTCATTGCACGGGATTCGGAGAGCCAGCCACTTGGCGCATGGGTTTGATTTGCCTGGCCTATAAATAGTGGCATGGAGAGAGTTTGCTTCTCGTTCTCTCACGTCCTCCCGAAATGAACTTGTTTGCTCGAGGATATTCTGTTGACAAGATGCTCCCGAGGGTGAAGATACGATGCATTGTCTTCATTGATGCATTTGAAGGTGACTGTTACATCCAAAAAGTTGGAGTTGAGGGCTTCTGAGGCAGGCGGAAGGTACATATTGCATCCAAAGATCGGGATGCTCGAGCCTCGTCTCTGTTATGCTGGAAGAGCCGCAGATCGGAATTGCGGTGCTCCGATCATCTTCCTTGGGCTTTGGGAGAGCTCATCCTCCCGCTAGAGTGGGTGTTGCCCATTCTGGTTGGGTTGAAAGCTGCTCCTTTAGTCGCGGGTCGATTGCGGTGCTCTCCTCTTCCTTGGTTTGGAGAGCTCTTCCTCAAGCTATAGGGTTGATTGTCCACCCTCGTTCTGCTCAATAAATGCTTCATTAGTCGAAGCATTTGATGGCGCATATGCTGAGACTTCATGATGCGCCTGACTGAAAGGGCGGCACATAACTGAGCTGCTGAAGGGATGCACATAACTGAGCCGCTGAAGGGATGCACATAACTGAGGATGCACATAACTGAGCTGCTGAAGGGATGCGCCTGGCTGAGAGCGCATGGCGAGATGCGCCTGTTTGAGAGCGCATGGCGAGATGCGTCTGTTTGAGAGTGCAGGGTGGTTGCTGCGCCTAGCTGTAGACTTAGGGTCTTTTCTTTGTAGAAATTCTCCTTTGTACAGCTTTCTCTTTTTTTAGACATGTAATAGACTTTTATATAAAAATCTTCTTTTAATGTCTATGCTTTTGCTATTTGCTGTGCCAAGTACTTCATCCGAGCTCCCTGGCGCATGTAATGTTTGGCGCATAGGATTTCTGGTCCTGAAATTTCATGCTTCTACAATAACTGGTACTATAAAACACCTCATAACCGTTCATAACCGGTTCTATAAAAATACCTCATAACCGCTATCCTTACAATTGCCAAGCAGACCCTAAGGGATACACTTTTCTTTGGCTATGTTTGGTAGGAAGGATGAAAAAGTAGAAAGAATGAAAAAGATTAGGATATATTTGTCTTCCATATGAAAAGAAAGATCATTTCCTTCCTTGTGTTTGGTTGGAAGGATGAAAAAGAGAAGAGATGCATTATTCATTGTTTTGTATGGAAAGAAAAGTAAAAGGAAATAAAATAAAAATATATAGGTTTTACCAATTCTATCCTCAACTAAAACACATATTTACCATTTTATTTCATTAATAATTTTAAATAATACAATTCATATGGGGGTACAATTGTTAATTAATATAAGTCTCCACTTTTTTTTTTCACTTCTGGAGTGATTGCATTTCTTAGGTTATGAAGGAAAAGTAATTCCTCCACTTTTTCTTCCATACTAAACAATAGAAAATGAATCATACCCTCCACTTTTTTCTCCTCCATTTTTTTTCCTCCTATTTTTTCCTTCTACCAATGCAGCCTTAGGTTGGTATGAAAAGAAAAGTGTAAGAAGGAAAATAAAAATATAGTCTTTACCAATTATATCCCCAACTAACAATTTACCATTCGACTTTATTGAATTATTTTAAAATAATATAATTCGTATGTGGTATAATTGTAAATTAGGATGAGCATCCATTTATTTTCTACTTTTTTTCCCACGTTTGGAATGATTGATTTTCTTAGGTTAGGAGAAAAAATTAATCCCTCCACTTTTTCTTCCATCCACTTTTCCTTCTATACAAAATAAGAGAAAATGTATCATTCCTTCTCATTTTTCCTCCTCTATTTTCCTTCCTTTCACTTTTCACTCATACCAAACACACCCTTAATCTTTTTGATAAAATAAAATTATGCTCAAATTTAATACATGAATAGATTTGAAATTTGAATGAATAAAATTAGAAGAGGAGTGTAAATATTTTAGGGGTGTCAATAATAGTACCAATAAAAAAAAAACAAAATGTGGGATGGAATCTTTATTCCTAATTACCCCTTACATAAAAATATAGGCTCCACCAATTTTTTTAAAGAATGAATATTTTAGTAAATATTGTCATTCAAAATATTGAAACTAGAATATATTTTTAATAAAAAAATGCCCCCATTCACAAATAATAATTAAATATGTTATCACTATATAATCAAAATTTTAGGTGATTTACAAAAAAAAATGTGGACATTTGTTAGTTTTTAAAAAAGTGAAGACATACTAATTTTTATATTTTGGAGGAAATATTTGCTAAAATATTTCTAAAATAAGGCTAAATTGTAACTTGATACCCTCAACTATCACAGCTTTTCAACTTAATACCCTCAACTTTTATAGGTACCAACTTGATATCCTGAAATTTTTTTGGACCAAATTGTCCCTTCTCTTCTCCCTCCAATCCCCCCTCTCTCTTTGGCTGCGGGTGGCCGGTGGGCACGTGCGATCGGACGACGGGCGCAGGGACGTGCGAGGGCACGCTGGGCAGCGTGGGGGGGGGGGAGGGTTGGGATGCGAGGCAGCGCACGGAGGTGCAGGGGATAGCGTGCGGGGCGGCGCGCGGTGGCGTGGGGGGCAGTGCGTGGGGTGCACGCGAGCGGGAGAGTAGGCTCGGGCTCGGGGGTAGGTAGGGGGTCGTCGGGGCCGGGGTGGTCGGTGCCTGGATGAGGGGAAGGGGGATGGCTATTGGAAGGGTGGGAGAGTAGCAGCCGGGGGAGGGGGGGGGGGGGGGGGGGGTGGGTTTGGCCACCAGGGGTGGGGGGTAGTTGTCGGATGGTGGTGGTAGGGGAAGGGTAGTTTAGAAATATAAATTTTTTGTGTATTAACTTAAAAATATTAGTTGAGATAGGATATTAAATTAGTACTTATCAAAGTTAAAAATTTAAAATTAAAAAACTGCGATAATTGAGAAAATCCAGTTATAATTTAGCCCTAAAACAAAATTAAACTCATGATGGTGTGCCCACATATTTATGTGAGACAGCAGATCCCCATGTGCTGTTTGTAAAATATGGATAGCCATCCATCCAGCGGAGAAAGAAAAGCAGAAGGAGGGGGCCCATAAAAAAGAAGAGGGGGAGGTGGCGGACTCCAAAAATAGTTCCATTCCAACAGAGACTTCTTCTTTTCTCTAACCCACGAAATTTCGCAAATTGCCCCCTCCCTCCGTAAAAGTAAATACATAAATAGCAGTCCCGTCCACTCTTTTTTTCCCAATTTCCTCTTTCCCTCTCCCTCTTATTCGCACAAGAGGAAGAGCAGGAAAAAAAAAAAAATTAGGGTTAGGGTTTCGAGAAGAGAAAGAAGAGGAAGAAGATGAGGGAGATCATCAGCGTTCACATCGGCCAGGCCGGCATCCAGGTCGGGAACTCCTGCTGGGAGCTCTACTGCCTCGAGCACGGGATCCAGCCCGACGGGATGATGCCTAGGTTCCACTCTACTTGATTTCTCAAATTTCCTTTTGGTTTTGGGAACCATAAATGGAAGCATCGTTCGTTTTTCTTGATTATTACACGTTTTTTGCTTTGTTTGTTCTTCTAAATCCGGATCTGTTTCGAAATAGATCTGCACAGATTTGATGCTCATCGAGATTTGCGGGTTTGATTCGATTTGTTTTTTTTTGTTCGTGCGAGATCCGTATTAAATGGAAGAATCGCTTGATTTTCTCAATTTTGAGATGGATCTGATGCCGATTCGTAGAGAACCAGAAGCGATTCTGCATGGAAATTCGAGATAATTGTTTCTTTTCTTTTCTTTTTGGAATGGATCTAGCGCTATAAAGAAACGTCTGTGATGGTAGAATTGCTAGATCTTGTTTATTTTCTTGATTGGTACATGTTTTGGTGGTAATTCTGTATGTTCTTGATCCGAATTTGTTATATTTGCTAAAATTTATTTTGAAATGGATCTATTAGGACAAATTGATATAGAAGTATATGGTCATAATAGTTGATCGAATTTTAAATATTTCTAATGAGATCTATGCTTAGGATATCAAGAAATTCTGTTGGAAGAGTGATCCTTCTAACATTTGAGATAGGAGATCTCTTTCTTGATAATTTGCTATGATCTTTTTTTAGGTTATGTTTGGTTTGATGGAAAAGAAAGGAAAATGACAGTGCATCATAGAGAAGTGTGACCCCAATTTACGTAGGAGCAACCAAACACAACCTTAAGGTGCATCATGTTGTAATTGTTAGTAAAATTAGATAAAAAATTAGGGGGGTTAGCGAGCCGACCTATTTCTGGGCTGTTTTGAGCTCGGCTAGCTGAAAAGTTTGTGAGCCGAGTTTTTTGAGTTCTAGAGCACAAGCTTGAGACTAATAATAGGCTCGTTAAATAAACAAACTCTAGTAAGAGCTTAGCGGTCTTTGGTTCTTTGAGCTGGCTAGGTTGCTTGTTTGTATTTATATAAAAAATATCTTACACTAACAAAACATTTCCAATTTAGTATAAAGCACACCAGGCTACTCTTTCCGTTTGGTTACAGCTCATGGTCTCTTAACAAGCTTAATTTAGGCATAAAGGCTGTCGATATTTTCAAGCTTATTAATATTTCTAGTTTAAAAGAGCGCCTCCAGTGAGCCGAGCTCGAGGCCTCAAATACTATAGAGGAGCCAGCTCGTGCTCAGATTTTCGGCTCGTATTAACCTCCTCAAATATTATAGAGAGCCAGCTTGTGCTTAGATTTTCGGCTCGTATTAAGCTCGAGCTTTACTTTTTCCTTGGAAAGCATGAGCCAAACAGGGGGTGCTTGCTCAAAGCTCGGCTAAACACTCCTACAAAAATTATAGAAACATAAACTTGTCTGGATATGCTGATTGCTCCTTGAGATTGCTATCAGATTAATGAGGCTTAGACCTTTATGTACTCATTTTATCTTAATAATAAAATTGAATCGGGCAACTTGGATTAATTATTACCAAATAAAAAAGATAAACAACTTTAAACCCTTGACTTTGAATTATGTTGCACGTACACAAATATGTCATGACACTATAAAGCGATGGCACTGATTTTGCCTGTCCTAGTTTATTATGGAGTGTCTTGTGTCTGATACATTCTTACATGACTCAGCATGGACACATCACTGATTTTTTCAAAGTTTGCTTCCTAGGTTTTGATTTTAAACTAATTATTAACGTAATCTTTACTTGACACAGTCAGAATGATTAACAATCTCTGAGTGAGACCTCTCTTGAGGATTTGTTTTGATGTCTGAGAACTGCTTTTAGTGCTGTTATTCTCCGTAATATTCATACTATTATATTTATAGAATATTTGAGTTTGAGGAAATTATCTTATTTCTCCAATTCTTCTGATGACCGGTATTTGGTTTGGAGCAGTGATACGACAGTGGGAGTTGCACATGATGCCTTTAACACATTCTTCAGTGAGACTGGTGCCGGCAAGCATGTTCCCAGAGCCATCTTTGTGGACCTTGAACCCACTGTCATTGATGAAGTGAGGACTGGGACTTTCCGTCAACTCTTCCACCCAGAGCAGCTAATCTCTGGCAAAGAGGATGCCGCTAATAACTTTGCACGAGGACACTACACAGGTATACTCTTCTTTCAACTACCAGTCTTTGTCTGTTGGTAATGTATGGTCTATTATGGTGCCAATTTCTTGTACTAGGCTAATCTTTTATCAATGAATTGCAGTGGGGAAGGAGATTGTAGACCTGTGTCTTGACCGAGTAAGAAAATTAGCGGACAATTGCACTGGCTTGCAGGGGTTCTTGGTGTTCAGTGCCGTTGGTGGTGGCACTGGATCTGGTTTGGGTTCGTTGCTGTTGGAGCGATTGTCTGTGGATTATGGAAAGAAGTCGAAGCTTGGTTTTACCATCTATCCTTCCCCACAGGTACTCGAAAGCATTTTGAATGTTTTTATTGCTCTTTGTTCTAATCTGTTCGAGCTTCACAGTGCTTATTATGGTATGCTCCTTCCATTGTGTGGTTCATTGTTTTTTTTTTTTACTTTTGATGATTTATTATGTTTTTAATTAGGCTTTTCATGCCTTAGAAATGTACTTCTCTCCTGAAGACTTCTAGCTGGTCTTTACTATAGATTATGTTGCATGGACAGGAATACGCCGCAACAAAATATGGACATGAAGACACGGGTGTGACAAATGTTTGCTTGTCCTAGTTATTTTGGAGGAATACGACACCATATGGACACTAACATTCGTTTGGCTTGTTTTAGTTTTATTTGGAGTAATACAATAAGATACAGGCACAATGTCGGCATGACATAAATGTTTGTGTCCCCTAGTTATTTTGGAGGAATACGACACCATACGGACACAATGTTAGTTTGGCCTGTTTTAGTGTATTGAGTAATACAATAAGATACAGACAATGCCGGTCTCACTACATTAATTTTGGTGTGTGCCCTAGTGGAGTGCCTGTGTCATTCGGATACATGGCCAACATGATGCGAAAGCGACAACACTGATTTTTGTAGTGGAAGTGCTTCCTAGGCTATATGAATCTTTATTGTTTTTTGAAATACAAGGGCTATGGGTTAAGGTGAACTTTTACTTTTTTTAGAAATCAAATTTCTAATTCTTCTGTCAGATTTTATAAGTAACTCTTGCCTTAGCTAGTAAGCTTATGATACGACAATTTGTTAGCAATAGAAAATTGTTTCTAGAGCCATATAGGTGGTCTTGTAATCTTTGTTGTTCTTTAGAATGTATCCTCAACATGTTTGTTCAAGTATTCGAGAAATAAATTTTGTAATATAATGGAGATTCTTAATCCAAGTAAGAAGAAACCAGATTTTTATTCCCTCATGTAAACCCAACAATCTTATTGTCATTGCTGGTAACTGTTGCTATTAGTCTTAAGTCAGTTTTGAACATATGATTTTTGCATAAGAAATAAGGAGTTCAGCACTTTATATGCTGACGATTTTATTTGGTAGAGTACTTTCTTGCAGTCACGTTATTGAACTATCTTTTTGGCACCTATTTATCCTTTAAGCTGGATTGATCTGCGAGTAGCCATGCTAGTGGTTGAAGAGCATTGAGTATCCTGTTATTTGTTTACGAATTAAGCATGCATATGTGCGCATGTGGTGTTCTGTCATTGTGGACCTTCCAAGTGTATGCATGTGCTTCTGTGATTTGTAATTATTTATTGGCATGTGGGTTGGTGAAAAGGGGTGGGGAAGTTGTTCTAGGCATATTCCGAATACTATATTAGACTATTATTAAATTATTCTCAAGTATTTTGGATGCAAATTATGCTCAAGTGAATGGGATATTCCTATATATTTTATATTTTTTTTTAATGAATGCACTGTTTTGGGTGCTATGTTTCGCTCATTTGAAGACATCTTTAACCTGCTATAATCTTTACTTCAGGTTTCTACAGCAGTGGTTGAACCGTATAACAGTGTCCTTTCCACACACTCCTTGCTCGAACACACAGATGTTGCAGTTCTTCTGGATAATGAGGCCATTTATGACATCTGCCGCAGATCCCTAGACATTGAAAGGCCAACTTATACCAATCTTAACCGATTGATATCCCAGATTATATCCTCTCTGACCACTTCTCTAAGGTTCGATGGAGCCATCAATGTAGATATCACAGAATTCCAGACTAACCTTGTACCTTACCCTCGAATCCATTTCATGTTGTCGTCGTATGCGCCTGTTATCTCTGCTGAGAAGGCTTACCATGAACAACTGTCTGTTCCTGAGATCACAAATGCTGTGTTTGAGCCCTCGAGCATGATGGCTAAATGTGACCCAAGGCATGGTAAGTACATGGCCTGTTGTTTGATGTACCGTGGGGATGTGGTTCCAAAGGATGTTAATGCTGCAGTCGGCACAATAAAAACTAAGAGGACTGTGCAATTTGTCGATTGGTAAGCACAATCTCTTAACTATTTTATTTTTTATACCATTTTATTCCTCTTGAGATGATTTGTTTGTCATATTTGCCATTCCAATGTTTTCCATGCATTCTTTGTTTTAAAATCCAATTTTGTTGGCGGGCCCTTATTTTAGAACAAGTACATGCTTTTTGAATTTCTTGACCTTGGTAGAGTTCTAGAGCTGTTTCATGATTTTCTCAAATATACAGTTTCATGAATCATAATTAAGGTTCTAACCTTATTTTATTTTTGCATGACGGGATGTACTTATGAGGTTAGCTTATTTGCTAATTTTTATCTCCGTATAAGATGCATGTGCTTTTGGTTCAATACAAATTCATTCTACCAAAATTTATCTTTTGTATTTTTGCTCATGGAATGTGTTTTGTTTGATGATAAAATATTTTGCATTTCAGAAATTGTGATTTTTTACAATATAATTGTAGAATGTAATACAAAGATTGGCTCTTTTAGCCTTTCAACTACTGAAATTTTGTGTGGTGCATTCAATGCATTAACTAGTTTAGCAAATTTGAAATTAATTGAATTGAACAATACAAGGTTCTAAAATTTGAATATCCTTCCAGTGATGAATTATAAAGTTATAAACTCCTCGTTCCAACTTCTAATATAGTTATAAATATGCCATTCACTGCCTCTGCTTCTGCTTGTGCTTCTTTCTTTGAAATTTCGGCAGTAACAAGTCTCCAGATTAACAAATACTATGAATTCATTGAGCAAATTTTTCTTTGAATTTGGTCGTTGACGATCTCTTGTTTGTAGGTGTCCAACTGGTTTCAAGTGTGGAATCAACTATGAGCCACCAACTGTGGTCCCTGGTGGTGATCTTGCCAAGGTACAACGTGCTGTATGCATGATAAGCAACAACACTGCCGTGGCCGAAGTTTTCTCGCGTATCGACCACAAGTTCGACCTCATGTATGCAAAGCGCGCCTTTGTTCACTGGTACGTCGGTGAGGGAATGGAAGAAGGTGAGTTCTCAGAGGCACGAGAGGATTTGGCAGCTCTTGAGAAGGACTACGAGGAAGTTGGGGCTGAAGGTGTCGAAGACGAAGGAGATGATGGAGAAGATTATTAAGTAGTTTGACTTCCAGTTTGGTTGTGGTGTGGTTTCTGTTTCCTTTACTTTCTAACGTTTTTTGGTGCTCATATGTGCATGTTGTTGTTGCTTTCTTGCATCGTACTGTTGTTTTCCCCGTGTATTAAGCTTTTTACTCTCCATTTTGGAGCTTTTCCAAAATTAGATGTGCGATTGGAAGATGGTTTTCCTCATGTATTAAGCTCTACTCTTCTTTTTGGATCTTTTCCAAAATTAGATCGGTGATTGGAAGATCTTATTCTGTAACAAGCTTTTGGTTAAGCGGGTGTTTGTTTTGCTGAATTTTCAAGTGTGAGAATGAATATTTTTTTTGTTGGCTGAAAGTGAAATGTATATGTATGTGAGTTTTGTTTTAGTTTTTGTCCTGAAAGTGATTTTAAATGTTTGGATACGTGATCTTCTGTATTGTAGAAATGAACAAATTAACACTGGTGTTTGGACGTTAGATGCAAAGCAGATAGAAAAGTAAAAACAAAGTTTATTATAATAATAATAATAACGAAAGTGAGCTAATTATCTAATAATGTTATTAATTATCCACTAATTGTAATTATTTTAAATATAAGTATTAATAATTAGTATCACCAATTATTTTTATTACTTAATTAGATAAATAAATAAATAGTTGTAATTAAAAAAATAATTTACTAGGTTGATTGATTTAATGCGCACAAATGCATTATTCAAAGAATGATAATCAAATAAAAAGAAACGAAAATGAGCAGAAAGTTGAGCTGCAAATCCATTGATAAAAGAAAAAGGGTGCATGAAAAAAATGAAAATGCTTTATAAAATGATGTATGGGCCGCGACACTGTCACACTGGCAAAGCATTCATCATGATAACGATAGGAAGACACAATCATTCAGTTACAAAATATGTTTTACATGTGAAGTAAACTTGCCGGCTGGACAAGAGAAATGTTTAAAAGAAGCAGCATTTTTCTTTTCAATGTAAGCTTAAATGTTTAATTATTCAGTATAGGAAACCACATCTTCCTTGTAGTCGTGATGAAGTTAAAAACATATTTGTTGTGCTTACCAAAAGCTATGTATCATTGCGCTGCAACATCAGAGTCAACGAGTCGTATTTTGAGCTGTTCCATGAAATTAGATTTGTTAGGCTAGCTCGCATCACAAAGTTGTTATGAATGACCATCCTTTCAAGATTTAGATGTCCACCGTCTTTTAAAAATCGGACTATATTGGCCGGTTGAACCCATGAACCGGGCTGGTTTAATACCAACCAACTGTCCACTTTTTTTTTGTGTAACCTGGTCGATCCGGCCGATTATACCACCGAATCGGCCCACCTAGGCCCTAGCTAGATTTTGAATCGACCTTGACTTTTCCATTTCCTATTTTTTTTAAAAGCTAATCAAAACTACAAATTTATAAGAATAGCACAATTTACTAAGATGCAACTAAAAAGTCATTCAAAATTGAAAGCTTGTTTTCAAAACTTTTGTTTTTTTGATCTCCCTCTTTCTTTTTTCACTTTTTCTCTTTAACAAATAACTAGTAGCATCTCATTCAAAATTCAAAACCAATACTAGCAGCATCTCACAGATTTAGTGTTTTAGGCTACACTTCGATCCATATGGCATGCACAAGCTTCCTACTCGAAGATCCATGCCAGCCTTTCCGAACCTGTTTAGCTAGATCACTAAAGCGATGTTGAGAACAAATTGGAGCAAAAGAGAGAGATTGGAAGTATCAAAACTTCACTATATTAGAAAAAACTACAATTTTCGGTGGTGAGTAACAAATGAGGCCTCCCACTTATTTATAGGCCTCATAGGGCTTACAAGAAAATTTCAAAAACCATCTGGAACCGACATATTTCAGGAATTATTACAGGAATATTTTAAATTTAGATATTTACATGAAAGCTTCTAGTTTATCTAGAAATATCATGAGACATCTAGAAAGGTCTCGAGTCATCTAGAAAGATCTTGGACTTTCAAGAGTATTCCACCATCTTTTAGAGAATTTTGCCATCTTCTAAAGAATTCTATCATCTTCTAGAACATTCTGGAAGCTTCCCGCATTATCCCGATCCGTGGAGGGTTATGCAAATCCGTTTCGGTGGGACACAAACTTTTGTGCATGACAAGCAGCTAAAAAAAAACGTAGTTGGCTAGTATCAGCTCATCATCAAAACCAATAGTAGTAGGCTAGGAGATCATCAAATCAATTATGACTAAATGATTTTATTCATACTTCTTACCTTTACGACTTAATAGTAGGTTAATGTACTTTTACATTTGTAACTAAGTGTGGATTTCTCATGACAACATAAATTTGGTTAACTTTTCACTTTTGTTTCGAGCTTTACATGTAATTAAAGTTAATATATTTTACTTTTTGACTAATGTTATAAATAATATGTGTAGTTATGTACTATTTAATAATACAATTGGTTCAACCCTGATTATATTTACAAATAGGATTTGGATGTTAAAAAAAGAGAGCAAAAGCCAAATTAATGAAGATCTCTGTAGAGGAAGATGATCTATAGATACGGTGGGTCCGTGCAAGCAACAAAAGCACTTGTCTGTTGGCCCATTGGTCATGGTCAAACCTGATTTTAATAATTGATCAAACTCTGTCTCGATATACGAATCAGTTCAGATGTTTACTAACGACGTTTTGGACACTGATCAAAGATGGATATCTACTCAGTTCAAGACCGAAGCTGTTTGCCACTCAAGAATTGTATTTCCTTAAAGCAATATAAATTTTATTTTTTATTGAGTCCGAATTCGTTTTTCAAAACTGACCTATCTTTTTAAAATGACCTATGTTTTTGAAAAACATTTACTTTACAAAAAGTTTCTGAAGGATTTTTCAAAAAGCCAAAACAAATTTTCACAAAATCAACTGACCAAACCCTGACAGAACTCGGCCAGAGTTCGGCCAAGTTGAACGTTATGTGAACGTTTGATTTTGAACTTGGTTTCCCTTCAGTTGCGGTTGGTTACAAAGAGTTCTGTCCGAATTCTGCCCGAATTCTGTCAGAGTTCTGCCTTTGGAAAAAACTATAAATAGAGAAGGATTTCGATCATTTCAAACACACCAATTCACTTTCATCTCTTCTCTTCTAAAGCTTACATTTCTTCCAAAGAGTTCTAAAAAGCTTCTATTTTAAATCCCAAGCCAGTTACAATCATCTAGTCGATTTGCCAGTGCGGTACGGTCTAGAAGTTTCAGAGAGATTGTAATCAGAGGCTTGATTGAAGATTGACTCTTCACAATGGAAGTTAGAGTTCTTCCGACTGGACTAGTCCTCACAAGAGAAAAACTAATATAAATCTCTGTGTTTGTGTTTGCCTTCTGATCACTCTTTTTCATTATAGTTATTTATTTTTGTGATTATTATTATATCTGTGATCTAACTGCTAACGAGTTTTTTAATTAGCAATATTCTGCTGCCTACTCTATTCACCCCCCTCTAGAGTTTTCTGCTTTACAATTTTGTTCCTACAATTGGTATAAGAGCAGATTATACAGGTAAAGCAAGATAAAATTGCAGCTATATTCAGTTATTTTTCAATTGTTATATAGATCACAGAATTACACATGGCAACTGTAAAATTCATAAGTAAAGGCCAAGCCACAAACAGACCTCTACTGTTTGACGGCACAAACTACACTTATTGGAAAACACGTATGAGCTTCTTCCTAAAATCTCTTGATTTTGACTTATGGTCTGTAGTTATTGATGGCTACAAAAAGCCTTATCGTATTAATGTTGATGGAGTTTTAGTTGAAAAACCCCATGACAAATATACAGAGGATGAAAAAAAGCCAGTCATGACGCACGTGCTATTAACGCTTTATTTTATGCTTTAGACATAACTGAATTCAACATGGTGTCTACTTGCACAACATCAAATGAAGTGTGAAAACTTTTCGAAGTAACACACGAAGGAACAACACAAGTCAAGGAGTCAAAGATCAGCAGACTTACTCAGGAGCATGAGGCGTTCAAAATAAAGCCAAGTGAATCAGTCACTCAGATGTTTATAAGATTCTTGGATATTGTAAATCCTTTGTCTTCACTAGACAAGAAATACAGCAACCATAAAAAGATTCACAAACTTCTACGAGCTCTTACAAAGAACTGGATTCCAAAGGCTACAATAATCATTGAAGGAAACGACCTCTCAACAATATCTCTGGAAACACTCATGGGTAAGCTACTCACTCACGAGTTAGAACTTCAAGACTTTGAAGACGCTACACCAAAGGAGAAGTCAGAAAAGTCGATCGCCCTCAAGGCTCAACATAGAAGAACTGTCGAAGAAGATTCTGACGACAGCGACTCTGACTCTGAAGATCAAGCTCTTCTGGTAAGAAAATTCAAGAAGTTCATGAGATTTAATATGAGAACAAAAGATAGCAACATCAACAACAACGAAGAAGATCCTATTTGCTACAGATGCAAGAAGAAGGGCACATGAAGAAAGATTGTCCAACAGCATCATCGTCAACAAGAAAAAGCAGCAAATATGAAAAGGCTACCTGACGAAATCTACATCAAGGAAGTACGCCAACACAAGCATATGGCATGAAAGCGAAGCCAGAGATTCAGAAGACAAATAATCAGATGACGCTGTAAATGTATGCTTGATGACTTGCGATCAGGTAATCACTAATCCTCTATTTGGTCCTTATGATGATTTCACCTTTGAGCAACTAGGAGAGGCTTTCAGTGACCTGTTTAATGATTACAGGAAACTGCGTAGTAAATATGAAAGCTCTAAGAAGGTACTCAAAGAGTACAAAGGGGAGATTGGAAGACTTACCGACCAACTAGACCATGTTAGAAATAATGACTCTTCAACTGAATCTGATGAGCTTTCATCTATTAAGTTGTTGTTACACGAGACTATTAAGTTATCCGAAGAAAAATACCAAACCATCATCCAGCTAGAGGAAGACCTATCTAAGGAGAGAAAGAGTCTCCAGTGTGCACAAGTCAGAATAGAAACACTTACATCTGACTACACTAGATTATATGACACTTCCAAAAAGTTGAAAATTAGTTTAGAAAAACGGCATGAAGTTGTTGCTTCCTATTCTAACACGTGTCAATTACCGAATCATCGGAACACACCCAAACCAGACACTGTCAGACCAAACCATACCAAACCTATGCCCAAAAAGACTAATAGGCATGCATTCTTCTATACTAGAAAACCAAAACCTACCAATCATGCACCTCACACAACTTTCAACACTCAACATGCAAAATGTCATTATTGTGGCCTCATTGGTCATATATCATCTGCATGTAGAATCAGAAAGTTAGTAGATTTAAATGTTTATGCATGGATACCAAAAACTAACCAGTCATGACCCTACAAGAAATGGGTACCAAGAGTTTCATCTGCAAATTGTTTTGTAGGTGGAACGTCCTTCACATGCTAGGAGCAAATGGATCCTCGACAGCGGTTGCTCACGACACATGACCGGTGATGCTTCATTATTCGCAACACTGTCGAAGAAGAATAAAGAAGGATACGTCTCCTTCGGTAATAATTTAAGAGGGTACATAATCGGTATCAGTGACATTGGTAAGGCTTCCTATCCTGTGATTAAAGATGTCTGTCTAGTTACCGAGTTAAAACATAATCTGCTCAGCATAAGCCATTTAGCTGATCACGGTTATGGCATTAACTTCGTCAAAGACAAATGTAATATAGTTGATAGTTCAACTAGTAGTACTATCTTTGAAGGTATCAGGGAAGACAACATATATGTTTTCTATCTGTTAGAAGATGCTAACAAAGCAGGTAGATGTTTGATTGCCAAAAGTATTGAGAGTCAGCTATGGCATATGAGACTCGGTCATGCAAACATGGATACAATTTCAAGATTATCTACAAAGAAGTTGGTGCACAGCTTACCAGACATATCTTTCAAAAAGGATACGGTATGTAGTGAATGTGAAAAGAACAAAGCTACACGATCCGCCTTTAAATCTAAGAACGCTGTAAGTACTACTAGACCTCTACAACTGTTGCATATGAACTTATTTGGACCAAGTAGAATTGCTAGCCTAGGTGGTAAGTTATATGCATTTGTCATTGTAGATGATTTCTCTAGATATACATGGGTATATTTTCTTGCACGCAAGAACGATGCATTATCAGAATTCGTCACCTTTTGCAAGAAAGTACAGAATGAAAAAGGGTTCATGTTTACTCGCATTCGTAGTGATCATGGCGGCGAATTTGAGAATGCATAATTCAAGCAATTTTGTGACACACACGGTTATTTGTATAAATTCTCTTGCCTTAGGACTCCACAACAAAATGGAGTTGTGGAACGTAAGAACATGACTCTATCTGAAATGGCTAGAGTAATGTTAAACCAGTTTAGTCTACCGAGATACTTTTGGGCTGAAGCTGTCAATACAATGTGCTATATTCTTAACAGGGTTCTAATTCGACCTATATCGAAGAAGACTCCCTATGAACTATGGTTTGATAGAACACCCACTATTTCGGATTTTAAGATTTTGGTTGTAAATGTTTTATTCTTAATACTAAAGATAATCTGAGTAAATTTGATGAAAAGGCCAATGAAGGTATATTTTTAGGTTATGCAGCAAAGAATAAAGGATACAGAGTCTTCAACAAAAGAACCGTGATCATCGAAGAATCAATCAATGTCAAGTTTGATGAGCTAAATCAACACCTAGACGATGACGACAATAAAGACATAATCACACCAAGTACAGCTACTGCAAAACCTTCACACAAAGATGCAGAACCGTCACACCAAGCACCAGCTGAGTCTTCAAGCAAAGAAGCCAGAACTGGCAATCCTGAGGATACGCCAAAAGAGATGAGATTCTTGGCAGATCGTCCAAAGAACTTGGTAATTGGTGAGATTACCAAGGGTGTAAGTACTTGTTCCTCTAATAAAGATATAGCTTCTTGTGTTGCTTTTGTTTTGCAGTTTGAACCCAAAAATATTGAAGAAGCATGTAGTAATAATTTTTGGTTAGATGCTATGCAAAAGGAATTAAACCAATTCGAACGGAATCAAGTTTAGGAACTTGTTCCCAAGCGCAATGATTATCTGGTCATTGGCACCCGTTGGGTATTTCGAAACAAACTGAACGAGAATGGTTTAGTGACTCGTAATAAGGCTCGACTCGTAGCTCAAAGATACAATCAAGAAAAAGGTATCGACTACGATGAGACTTATATTCCAGTTGCGAGATTATAATCCATTCGCATGTTATGTGCATTTGCATATTTTTATAATTTCAAGTTATTTTAAATGGATGTCAAAAGCCTATTTTTAAATGGTTTTATAAAAGAAGAAGTTTATATAGGCCAACCTCCCGGTTTTACTGATTTCAAATATCCTGATTATGTTTTCAAGTTGAAGAAAGCCTTATACAGTTTGAAACAAGCCCCTCGTGCTTGGTACGATCGTCTAAGCTCTTTTCTACTTGATAATGGTTTTTCAAAGGGAAAGGTTGACACTACATTATTTATAAAATCTTTGAATAACAATATTCTTTTAATTCAAGTCTATGTAGATGATATTTTTTTGGATCTACTGATGAATCTCTTTGTCAAGAATTTTCAAAGTGTATGCAGAATGAGTTTGAGATGAGCATAATGGGAGAGCTAAAATTCTTTTTCGGACTGCAAATCAAACAAACCAGCAATGAGACGTTCATAAATCAAGCAAAATAAATAAAGGATCTATTAAAGAAGTTCGACCTGGAAGCAGTCAAGCCACTTAGCACTCCAATGACGACTTCAACCAAGCTTGATATTGATGAACAAGGCAAACCCGTTGACATACGTAAGTATCGAGGTATGATCGGTAGCTTACTGTATTTAACTGCTAGTCGACTAGACATAATGTTTAGTGTTTGCTTGTGTGCACGTTTTCAAGCCAATCCTAAGGAATCACATCTGTGTGCAATTAAACGTATCTTTCGATACCTTAAAGGCACTTCTTATTTATTTCAGCTTTATTATAGCATTATCTTTCTTTATGCTTCATATAAACTGCCTGTGACAAATATCATGCCTGTGTTGTTTATACCATATCTGTTTATCTTATTATGTCTATAATATTTATACCATGCCTGTGTTGAAATATTATTAGAAATAAAGTCTTTATTTCATATTTTTTTGTGTTTCTTCACTGATTGTTACTTATGCATTTATTGCGGGGGAGCTTTCTCTTTTGCAATTATTTTACTAAGTGACAACGGGGGAGAAATAAGATCTAACATCTTCAGGGATACAGGTTATGAACAATTTTTACATTTTATATCTCAGCACATTTGGTACACTTTTGAATTGATCAAAATCAAGATGTTATATCGGTCAAGGTTTGTCAATTATCAAAATGGAGGAGATTGTTGGCCCATTGGTCATGGTCAAACCTAATTTTAATAATTGATCAAACTCTGTCTCGATATACGAATCAATTCAGATATTTACTAACGACGTTTTGGACACTGATCAAAGATGGATATCTACTCAGTTCAAGACCGAAGCTGTTTGCCACTCAAGAATTGTATTTCTTTAAAGCAATGTAATTTTTATTTTTTATTGAGTCTAGAAATACATTGTACACCAAGCCGTACTGGCAAATAGGCTATCCAAATTTGTTTTTCAAAACTGACCTATCTTTTTTAAAATGACCTATGTTTTTAAAAACATCTATTTTACAAAAAGCTTCTGAAGGATTTTTCAAAATGCCAAATAAAATTTCATAAAATCAACTGACCAAATCCTGACAGAACTCAGCCAGAGTCCGGCCAAGTCGAACGTTATGTGAACGTTTGATTTTGAACTTGGTCTCCCTTCAGTTGCGGTTTGTTACAAAAAGTTCTGTCCGAATTCTGTCCGAATTCTGTCAGAGTTCTGTCTTTAGAAAAACTATAAATAGAGAAGGATTTCGATCATTTCGAACACACCAATTCACTTTCATCTCTTCTCTTCTAAAGCTTATATTTCTTCCAAAGAGTTCTAAAAAGCTTCTATTTTCAAATCCCAAGCCAGTTACAATTCTCTAGTCGATTTGCCAGTACGGTACGGTCTGGAAGTTTCAGAGAGATTGTAATCAAAGGCTTGATTGAAGATTGACTCTTCACAATTGAAGTTGGTCGAGTTCTTCGTATCAAAGCTCGCGTCTGTAGAAGTTGCAAGGACTTCGTATGAAAACTTACGGAATTTTCCAATAGTGGATTCAACTGGAAGCTAGAGTTCTTCCGACTGGACTAATCCTTACAAGAGGGAAACCAGTATAAATCTCTGTGTTTGCATTTGCCTTCTGATCACTCTTTTTTATTACAGTTATTTATTTTTGTGATTATTATTATATCTGTGATCTAACTGCTAACGAGTTTTTTAATTAGCAATATTCTACTGCCTACTCTATTCACCCCCCTCTAGAGTATTCTGCTTTATGATTTTATTCATACACTGTCCATATATAATCAGTGAACCAACTAGTAGTGACAATGAAAAGTAGTCCTCAATTGTTGGCTTGGTAATGGACTATGAACTCCAAACTCCCATTCATATTCGAATTGGAACAAAGTTTTTTTTTATAGTCAAATACTAAACTCTTAGGCCTCGATTGGTTCACGAATTTAAGGAACCAATAAAGAAAAGTTGTTCATTTTCTTTGTTTGGTAGCCACAAACTTAGAAATCAATTTTTTGACAAGGGAGAAAATTGGTGGAAATATGGTTACACTCGAGACCCATGGGATTGATTTTCCCTCTTCATTTTCCAACATTTATTACAAAAGTTATGACAAAAGTAACCACGTGTCATTGCTTATTTTACCATTAATGTTATTTTTATAATATTAATTTTATTTTAAAAGGTAAAGATATTATTGGAACATTGTTATATTTTACTCTTTTCCTAGATAGTTTCCTTGTTTTACCAAACAACGGAAAGAAAATGTCACAGGAATCCTACTTTTTTATTCCCATGGAAAATACAAGGGAATTCATTTCCTTTCCGTGAACCAAACGAGGCCTTAGCGTCTACTTGGATTGAGGGGAAAAAAATAAGCAGAGTTAAGTTGGGATAAATGAGGGGGAGTTAAGTGAGGAGGAGTAGAGTCAATAAATAGAATCTTCTTTGGATTGGAGGAAGAATTAAGTGGGAGGTGTTTAATAACTCTTGATTGGATTTGAGGTTTTGAGTGAGAAGATAATTAATAAAAATATGATAGTTACCAAAATAACCTTATTACATATGTCATAAAATTAAATTTGATTAAATTTTTAGTTAGAACTTGTCAAAATATCTTCACAAATTAAGAATGTACGGCTCAACATGTTGAAAACAAGAAAAAATGAAAAAAAAATCATGATATTTTATAGAACAAATAAGAAATATTTATGACTTTTTAAACAAAATCCCTCAATCCCTCTCGTTAACCCTCCAATTTAGGAGGGTTAAAAAATGGACAAAAGAGGGTAAAATAAATCCTCACTTAACCCTCTATAATCCTCCCTCCTAAACCTCTACCCTCAAACCAAACATGTTTTTTTCCCCCTCACTTAACTCTCAATCCAAGCGAATCCTTAGAGTAGTCTATTGTATATATATGGACTCTGTTAAGGACCACAACAACAAGAAGATGATCTCAACTATAGAAAAGAGAATTTTTTTTAAGTATTTGAAACACGTGAATCTTTTCAAATCTAGAAAATTCAAAAAAAAAACACTAATCTCTAATAGTCAAAATAATCCAGAAATTATTTTAATTGAGGAGATACTAATGATTACCTATTCACTAAATTGAGACCAAAAGGACTTGATAGTGTATAAAGGATTTAGTTAAAGTAATGATTGATGAGCATTTGGTGAAAGCCATTTTGGAGATTAGACTTACCTTGAGGATTGGCCTTCCCAAATGGCAATTGGAAGTCATCAAAGTTAAACTGAAGCCAATTTCAACAACACTACTGAAGATACTCTTGGAAAAAGACAGAAAGCCTTTTTACTAAGGCTTCTAGTACCTCATGTAGATTTTGGATTTGACTTTTAGGAAATATTGTAAAGTTTGAGTTAAAAAAAATGTAA
This sequence comes from Iris pallida, assembly GCA_029216955.1. NCBI lineage: Eukaryota > Viridiplantae > Streptophyta > Magnoliopsida > Asparagales > Iridaceae > Iris > Iris pallida. The sequence continues at coordinate 26,187,132 of JANAVB010030220.1, forward strand.
AGTTTGAGTAAAGAATATTTTGGTATGCTAGAAATCTCTGGGTTTTTCCTTAAACATCATTTTGCCATCACAATCTTGTCCATGACCCAAACTAATTCCTAAGGAAGCCAACTAGATGACAATTATACATTATAGCCTATCTATGTTGTACGGATACAAAAAAGTGATGCTTTTTCTATACTGTCCATATTCGTACAACATAGACTATTATATCGTACATACTTGAAAATATTTGTATTTTGTATCTATATTGTATCTTTATTAGTATTCGTGTTCGTATTCGTACTTGTGAATTGTTTTGGCTAGGGTAGATATCAATTAGATTTATCCAAAAAGAAGTTTTGACTAAGCTAGACAACAATATTTTGAAATATAATAAAATATTATGAAATTGTATGCTAAATATGGTTTATTAATGCTGCAAATGATACTAAAATAGAAGCCATTAATAAGCAAATTACCCACCAATATTTTACCAAATTTGATGGAACTTAATATCATGATTTCAGTCATCAAAATTTTACCAACAACATGACAAAATTTGATGTACTCAAATCACTCATTTAATCTTTAGCAAAATTGGCAAAACTTATGGCACACTAGGTACGACGTGATTTGGTGTGGCCTAACCTCTCCAAGTAGGTCCGGCCTGCATCATCCATCCTAGATGAGAAATAAATCATCCATGAGTTCATGCTCTGATGTTTATTTTATTTTATTTTATTTTTTCTTTTGGATATGGTTGTTGGCCCTCTTTAAGTAACATATGATACAAATAACCCCCATTTTATTGCCCCCAGTTTAAATGTTGTGCTGCATTGATGAACATCACCTTAGGGTTCATCTCTTTGTCCGTGTTGGGTTTGTCTCCAATCTCATTTAGCGTCTGCTTGGCAATTGCCGATGGTTATGAGGTGTTTTTAGAGTACTGATTTTAGATGGATTTTAAGTAGCGGCTTTTAAACCAGTCCAATCCATGCTTGATAATTCACTGACGAGCAGTTTCAAAAGTTTTTTAGACGAATAAAATTAAATAAGGAAGATTATTAGTAAGTTATAATTATATATTTTTAGTAAGGATATAAATTGAATAAGATAATAAAATCCCTCAAAACCCACTAATTTGGGGTTTTGATAAAGCCAACCAAACTTATATTACACCGATTTTGGAGAATTTTTAAGCCGACCAAAACTAGTGCCTCAAAAAAATTAACAAGCAGGGGTTTTCATAAACGTCAGTTTAAAAATATCCCAAAACCGATGAAAACACCGTTACCAAGTAAACCCTTGCTTCTCTCTCTCTTAATGAGATGTAAATATGACTTGTTGAATGACGAAGGTGGTGTGAGATTTCTCTCTTTTTAATATTTCATCGAGCTCGTCATTACCATAGCCATCGTACGTTGGACCTGGGCCTTAGGCTTCTTCGATCATCAGGACCGGAACTGAGATTTATCAAGGACGATTGTGCCCAGTGTGAAAAATAAATGGAGGTCTATTCTCATATAAAAAATTTAATTAAAAATATTCAGAAATTAAATTATCCAAAATTAACGTCAAATGAGAAAAATTATTCGACTACAATATCTTTTAATCGAAATAATATTAGACTAAAGGAGATAAAGTAAACTAAAAAAACAAGCATCTTTTGTCATCTTCACGTTAAGAACGATCTTTTGTTCGTTCATAATCAACACCTTTGAACTCATTTTTAATGAAAATTAGAGCTAGTCCATTTAATCTTTCATGTGACATGGTTGATCGCATGTATGATTTCAATAACTTCAACTTGAAAAAACTCCTTTCTGCAGATACAACAGTCACCGGTATTGTCAATAGAATTCTATAGGCAATGCTTGCAGCATGAAAATAATTAATTTTTTTCAAAATTTAATATCTCTAGTGCTTGGATATCTTTTGGTAGAAGATCTCGTAAAGTTTCTAGGTAGGTCCTCTAACAATTCGTCTCCATCAATATCAGAACAATCACCATATCTCAATGTATTTTCTAAACAACTACAACAATTAACCATCTCTATCTAATTAATTCAAAGTTTTTTGAACTGAACAAAAAATCAAAAGTATTCTTATAGTTTTGATATTGTTTGAACCTTCTCTTGAGTGACGCAATAACATGATCTACTATATATAAGAAGTAATTTATTCTTCAAGTGACTCCGCAACAAATTCAGAAGTCTCACCTGTATCTCCGGCGGTGTTGATGTTGAATCGTCGACGGTCGAACATGGAACAATGATCGATGGGGCGTCTTTGGCAATCGAGATGTGAACATCGAGGAGATCTAAGTGCTCGTAGGGTGTTGGGGTGAAGGCTTATGGATTGGGGACGAGGTGATTTGGATATGTGGGAATTTTTTAAGGGGTCAAAGACACAGGTTGTTGATGGAGATACATAGGGGTTGATTTGAATCCTATTACTCTTAGGATTTTCCATTGAGACCTTATGATTTCCTATTTTTCGATTAGGAATTTAATGGGATTGAGATAATCTAGACTTGATTGTGATTTATTGATCTATTGGAATTTGATTTTCTTTGATTTTTAAATCCAAAAATTTGGATCTTTGGATTTCTCTTGGAATCTTCCGTGGGGTTCGAGTTAACAATGTTATAGTATAAGCGTTAGTTAATGCCAGATTCTATTGGCACCTCAAGTTTTACTTGAGGACAGTCCAATTTTTTTTAAATTATTTTACAAGTTTGCCACTCCAAATTTTTATTTGAGGGCAGTCCACATATTTGGATTTGGACTGCCAAAAAAGTTGCCATTCCTGAAGGATTTGGGTAGTTTGGATTTGGACTGTCAACAAAATTGACAGTTCTAACATAAAGTAAGACTGCCAACTTTGTAGACAGTCCTACTTTATATTAGGACTGCCAACTTCATTGGCAGTCCTAAGGGGGGTTGGGTAGCCCAAAGTAAAATTGGGGTTGTCTTTAGTAAAAATTACACCAAGTTGCGTTGTCATGAAGTGAGGGCTGTCCTTAAGTAAAATGTGGAGTGCCTATAGAATTTGCCTAGTTAAATGGTTACCCATAAATTAGTTTAGTTTAGTATACATAATTGGGGAGGCGAATGAATTTTACATAATTTATTCATAAGTTATTTTAGTATTCATAATACGTGTACATATGCATTTTTTTAAAATTACTTATTCACAAGTTTGGAATCTTTAGATTTTTTTAAAGTATTTATTCATAAGTTAGTTTAGTATACATAATACATATACATATATAAAAAATTGGAGACCTACGAATTTGGGAGACCTAGTGCGGCGCACTCATTGCACTCCCTCAAAACCGATCCTGTCGATCATCAAATTCTTCTCATGGTTCTCCATATTCATTTTCCAAGGGTAATTCGCTAAGCGATGTCTCTCATTAATGAGGAAATATTCTTTCTCAAACTTCTCCAAACTGGAGAGCTTCGATTTTTGTCACGCTCAAAAACAAAATATACTCTTGTCAAACGATACACGTATACATCGTCTATTGTTTGAATGTTCTAGAAATCATATTTGACTGTTGGCCTATTAGACCATCTCCAATGGTGATTTCTAAAATTGAGTTCTTATCCTACTTGGCATTGTACTTTAAGGAGATTTCTATCCTAGTTGGAAGAGTTTCTACATAAAAATTGTAGACATACAAAAATATTCTCCAATGGTTCTCCATTTCTATCCTATATGTCACATAGTAAAAGGACCAATTTAATGGTGTGGGGCCCAATAATTATTGTCATGAGAGATAGGAGAATTTCTATGAGAGTTTCTACATGTAGAAACACTCCTAGAAAGTTTCCATCCTACATCATTGCCACCTAGGATAGAAATGGTGATAGAAATCACCATTGGAAGAAGTTTTTTCTAAAATGGATTTCTTCCATAGAAATAGGGAAGATAGAAACCCCCATTGGAGATGGTCTTAGCTCCATATCTCAATTCACAAAAGTAAAGCACAACAAGAATGAACAAATATACTAAAATTTGTCCGTCCAAAAATACATATGTTTTGAATAAGCCCGATAAAAAATAACATGAGCTTACAAATACTAGACTAAAAGAGTAGAATGATAATGGACATCACGAGTCTCTTCTCATGAAAATAAAGTACATAAATAAAAGAAGGAAGAAGAGTGATAATGAGTATATAACAAAATTGAAACAATATAAGAGACGAGTTGAAGTTAATAACCAATACTCCATGGCGTTACACACTAAAACACTAAGTAATGACAAGCTAACTAGTGATATCGAGGGTCACAACTATAAGCTAACTAGTGATATGTAATTGAGTACAACGCGTGCACACGCATAAGCTCTCTGCTGCGGGGAGTAACAAGTAATCCTTTATTTGCAAGTCGCTGTAATACTCAAGTTGTAATTTGTAGGTCTTCACGGTCTTCAGTTGTATGATTTTTTGTAACCAAAAATAACATTCATTGTGTTGAAAATTAGCAAGGCCAAGTATTAATTTTTTTAAAAAAAAATTATATTCTGATGGAAGTAAATTAAAAAAATAAAAGGCTCTGCAACCAACCAACAAAACACAACTAACATGTGTTTTTGCTTCAAAGTAACAAGCAACGAAGCGGCCCCAGATGGTCCATAGAGAGTAGTAGGGTTTTGTACAACACATTCTTATTGATTCTGAAGGTACTTCTCAAAAGAGCACATAAGCTGTTTCATCTTTTATGTATCAAATATATTTTCTCCTGTAAAAATATTGTTAGAAATTGCTAGTACTTCACTTCTGAGTTATGCGAAGTTGAAAATGTCGTCGAGGCTTGAATCGTGCATTTAGCAACACTTTCCTTAAAGTGTTTCGTGCACTCCGGTAACGTCTTGGAGTCAGCATGCCAGAACACCCAGGATAAGACAGCCTTCTGCCGGAGGTTCACCAGACGTTGTGAGACACCGACGTAGGGAAGAACACCTTTCTGGAAAACTTTGGAAGAGAAAATAAACAGAGAATGAATACTGAGATTCTGTGTGTTATGCACAAGTGCGTCTATAATGCGTCTACAATGCGCCACTATCGCCTCTACGTCCGAGCCCGTGCCCGTGCCCGAGTCGGAGCTGGAGCCGGTGTTGCCACCGGCAACACCGGCTACATTTTCATGAAGAAGATAAAACAACAACCAATGGTCACCCACTAGCAACCCTTTGGTTGTTGCACACTCCTCATGAGTGCACATACCTATTTAAGCACCCTCGAATCTTTCTTTCTTTTCGATGTGGGACTAAAGTCCCTTTTCCTTTTCATCCTTATGAACAATAAATGGAATTAATAATTCCAACAATCTCCCACTTGTTCCATAAATAATGAAAAGAAATTCCAGAATACATCACTTAAAGAATGTTAATACAGTTAGGTATCTTTCGATTTGAACCTAACCTTAGTAGATGCAACACAAGATTTTATCGGAATCTCTGGTAGCTGGACTTTGAACCAGTTATTCCTTATGATAAAATCGGTATTACTTTACACACATTCTTTTGTAGTTCTTCGCCTACATCTCTCTCTTAGCACTATTAATGGCCATATGCTGATCCTGTCTCGTGAATTTTTTATAAGATAAACTCCAAATCTTACTGAGACGGCACCATCTCTAAATTCACATAGGTGAAGTTCTTTCAATATCTCTGTTGCTTTGCAGATACTTGTCAACATTACTGAACTTTATTAAGAGTTTTATAAACTCAACCCTCAAATTGCAACAGTCGACATTATCATGTCGTATACATCCAAATCAACAGTTTGTTGTTACCCATTGAATCTAAGGTTAAGGTTTTCTTAACATTAGATTGGGTTGCCACTGTTGTTGGAACTGTTACTCAAGGAGTTTCAATCCCATACCTCCCGAGGTAGATTTTACTAAATCCCTAGCTAGTGGTTTAGTAAAGGGATCAGCTAAATTATAGCTAGTACGCACATACGTAAGAGAAATGATTCCATCTTTGATCAATTTCCTTACGTAGGTATATCTTAGACTTATATGTCTAGACTTCCCATTATACACTTCGTTGTAGGCTCTTGCTAGAGTAGCTTGACTATCGCAATGTATTGACACTTTTGATACATTGTCCTTAGCCAGCGGAACTTCTAATAGAAGATCCCTCAACCACTCAGCTTCTTGTTGTAACGCCCCAGAACCAGAATACTGGATAGCGGGGGCGTACATAGCCAGCTACGTATATTAAAGTGCAACCCATCTCGCTATACGGTCACGGCTATCTAGATACATTAGGATTTATCTACAAGCCATCAGTCTCCTATGGTCATGAACAATCCTATTGTCTCAATCTCAAGCAAGTAATAACAGTCACAAGATATCAGAGCACCAAATATATAATAGCAAGACGTCCCATACATTACATACTTGGATGATCATGAAGCTAGTCGTACAAAATGTCAAGACTAGCAAGAGTTTTAGTCATACATGATCAACCCTAGGATTTGTCAATCATGTTACAGCCCGTAGGCAGACAGTAAATAACGGTGCAATCAAGCTAAATACGAGCTCGTCGGCTAAACGCCTCAAAAGAATATTTTTACAATAAAGTGGGAAAAGAAAAGGAACCCACTCGTTGTCAGGGTTACGCCTGGTGGTCACCATCTGGCTGGAAGGTAGGTAGATCCTTTGGAGCTGCTCCGATATCTGGCCATACAAAACCAGCTGGGTCAGACCCCAGAAAGAGCAAGTGCCACAAAGGAGGCTTCACTTAGGAACTAAAACCAGTATATCATAATTAATATTAAAGATAATTATAAAGATACTGATAATAACAGAGATAGCAACAGTAAATTGAGTACGAGAAAACCATTCAAGTAGCCAGGTCGTAACCCTTAAACCAAACAAGGACCGGGGTTGCAACCCTTCATATGAATAGAAACCCGTCCAAATACTTGTTGGTAAAGTAATAAGACAATAAATGAAGAGAGGACACAGAACTGCTCCGGGAGCCAGGTCACAACCCACAACCCTTAAACCAAACAAGGACCGGGGTTGTAACCCTTCGTCTGAACAGAACTGGACCCCTAATCTTTATTGCTAAGGCCGGTATAAATAATCATGTTATTGAAGTAAGGTAAAACATGACGAGCATGGCATAGGGTGCAATAAGATAATAAACGAAGAAAAGACACAAAAATGCTTCGGGAGCCAGGTTACAACCCTTAAACCAAACAAGGACCGGGGTTGTAACCCTTCGCCTGAACAGAACTGGTCCCCTGATCGTTATTGTTAAGGCAAGCATAAGTAATCATGTCATGTCACAATCTTGTACAGGATCAGGACGAGACTAAGCGGTGCTAGACTCCATTCATTCAATCACGGCCAAGCAATAAGTACGGCTTGATACTTTAACTAGCTAGGGTTATCACATGCCTAGTTACTAGCAAGAAGCAATAAGATTATTCCAATAGCCACAAGCCCTGCAGACTATCCAGGTTATCCAGACGCAATTAGGAGATTGAATTTATGTGGGTACACCGTCCAAGAAATACATATATCCTTAAGTAATTTGGTGGTTGCAATACATGTCAGTGTGCTGGAAATGTGCCCTACTCGACGGTAGGCTACAAATCCTAAGATATGGTGCCCAGATAACAGAATTGCCTGTAGATGGAAAATTTCTCCATGACTACTGGATTGCTAGTTATTAATCTTAGTCAATTTTAGTAGGTACCCCTGACCATGGTATTCAGGGATCCCTATCCTAGACATGATGCAAGACAATACTGGTTTATTTGTATAAACACAATCGCCCACGGTGTCTAGGTCATTCATACTTGTCATGTCAGGCTAGCTGTTGTAACAGCATATCGTGGTATATCATGTCAGGTTTACTTGTCAAGAGTACGCCACGGCGGGTCACTACCGTATTCATGGACATATATGCAAAATCTATATAGCACAAGCCTTCACAGAGAGAGTCAAAAAACATGAGCATAAATGTAATCATTAAATATAATAAAATAATAATAATAAAAGAGGATGAGAACTATAGAAAGGGCCCTGCGGCTAAGGAGTTCATTAGTTCATGCAGCTGAGAAGGAACGGGCGCATGCGGCTGCAAGGGAACAGACGCATGCGACTCAGGACAATCGAGCGTATGCGGCTGCAAGGGAACGGACGCATGCGACAAGGGTCAAGCGAAGCCATACGGCTCGGAAGAGGTAAGCATATGCGGCTGCGGGGGAAGCGAGCTCATGCGGCTCGGGGGTGCGCTCATATACGGCTGCGGGAAATAACTTCATGCGGCCAGGAGAAGGAACAGGGGTATGCGGCTCTGGAGAGCGGGCTTATGCGGCTGAGAAGTATGCAGTCTTATGTGGCTGAAAAGACTGCAAGCTTATGCGGCTGAAAAGACTGCAAGCTTATGCGGCTGAGAAGTTTGCAGGCTTATGCGGCAAAGGTAATGCGAGCATATGCGGCCGTAAATCAGTAATGCCATGTGGCTGGGTCAGGCCAAGGCCTTATGCAGCTGCGAGGAGACAGGTTTTATGCGGCAGCGAGTATTTGAGTTCATGCGGCTGATATTGCCATGCGGCCAATATTTCCATGAGGCCAATAGAAGCTTGTCGCATAAAATTCCATGCGGTCAAGTACTGCTCTTCTTCCCCACTGAACCGAGAAGAATAATCATGAAGTCCATGGCTTCAAAGCTTCATAAATCCTTCATCCAAGGTCAGAATCCGGACTTCTATACGTCAAAATGGGGCAGAATCAAATTCTCTATAACATGGAACCATTAAAACTAGATAATAACAAGGTTAGATAGATCAAAATCCAAAAAATCCAAAAATATCATAAGCTTAGATCTACACAAATTGAACCATGAAAATTAAAAATGCTAAGTACTAAAGTTTCATAGAATCTCATGGAGAAGATAATAGAACAATAAAAACTGAGTTCCTCCATGAAGCAAGCTGCACTTACCTAGGCTCTCTTTCTGGTAGGTGAAGATAGTAATAGTGAAGAAGAAGAAGTAATGAAGAAGAAGTAATGAGGAGAGAGAGAAGAGTGGGCGGCTAATAAAGGAAAAAAGAGGGTGGTAGGTGGGGTTTTCTTTTGGTTCATGAGGAACCCAAAGCAAATCGAACCAAGCCAAGCCGAACCAAGACAACCAAGTAAGCCGAACCGGACCAAACAAGGAATTAACAGAATAAATTATGCCATGAAACATGTAAAAATACGTACATGTATACCAAAATACGTAATACGAACCATGGTCATTACAACTCTACCCACTTTAAAAGAATTTCGTCCTCGAAATTTAATCAAGAGGCTAGAGTGGCAAGGACAAGCTACACTAATCACATGCAAGCTATACCAAGCAGTCTATCATGCAGTCATTCATTCAAGCAAGGAATTTAGAGCATAAGGCATAAGAAAGACATTATACCTTACGAGTCAAACAGGTCGGGATATCGCGATCGGATATCATCCTCATGCTCCTATGTTGACTCACCCAAAGAGTGATAACCCTAAGCAATACGGACTAAACTAATAGTCTTGTTCTTGAGTATCTTCTCTCTCCGGTCCAATATAGACACGGGCCTCTCCTCATACGAAAGGTTGGTACCAACAACCAATTCTGAATGATCCAGGATGTGGCTCGGGTCTGGGATATACCGTCGTAGTTGGGATACATGGAACATGTCATGCATCTCACGTAACGACGACGGAAGGGCGAGACGATAGGATACATCACCTACTCGCTCCAGAATATCAAACGGTCCTATATACCTAGGACTAAGCTTTCCCTGTACGCCGAAATGAATGACGCCACGGTTAGTCGAAATCCTCAGGAATACATGGTCGCTGACCGAGAATTCAAGGGGACGTCGATGAGAATCGGCCCAATGGCGCTGGCGATCTTGGGCAACTCGAAGATGATCTCTGACTCTCCTGACCACCTCAACCGTCTGAGCAATCATTTTCGGACCGAGCATCTGCCTCTCTCAAACATCATCCCAGGCTAGCGGGAATCTGTACTTCCTACCATACAGTGCCTCGAACGGTGCCATCTGGATACTGGCCTGAAAACTGTTGTTGTACGAGAACTCTACCAGGTGCAAATGATCTTCCCACGAACTACCGAAGTCGAGTGTACATGACCGTAACATGTCTTCTAAGGTTCGTATGGTACGCTCTGACTGACCATCTGTCTGCGGATGATAAGCTGAGCTGAACTGGAGGTGAGTTCCTAAACTCTCTTACTGGCTATGCCAAAAGTGTGACATAAATCTGGAATCTCTGTCCGAGGTGATACTGAATGGTATATCGTGAAATCTAACGATCTGTCGAAGATACATCTCTGCTTGCTGAGCCGTCGACTGACCAACTCTGAATAGAAGAAAGTGAGCCACCTTCGTGAGCCTGTCTATAATAACCCAAATAGTATCTCTACCGACCTGGGACCTAGGTAATCCAGTCATAAAATCCATGTTTATATGCTCCCAATTTCACTCTGGAATTGGCAAGGACTGGAGAAGTCCAACTGGCCTCTGATGTTCAGCCTTAACTTGTTGGCAAACCAAACACCGAGAGACAAACCGGGCTATCTCCCTCTTCATGCCATTCCACCAAAAGTGCTGACGAATATCACGGTACATCTTCGTACCGCCGGGATGAATAGAATACTGAGAATTGTGAGCCTCTTCCATGATCTCCTGTCTGATATCACCACTGGGTACACAAAGACGCTTCTCCTGTCGAAGTGTACCGTCTTTATGAATACATAACTCTGGTCTTCGTCCTGCCTCACACTCTACTCTGAGTCGCTGAAGCTTGGAATCTGTTGACTGAGCCATCCGGATCCTCTCAACTATAGTGGACTGAACTTGCATATTGGCCATCAGTACCACACTGGTAGGAAGGACAACTTCTATACCCATCTTCTGAAGATCTGATAATAACTCCGGCTGCGCCGTAGGGAAATAAACTCCGGCTCTCCTACTCAATGTATCTACAACGATGTTGGCCTTCCCGGGATGATATTGCAAGTTGACATCATAATCCACAAGTAGCTCTAGCCACCTCCTCTGACGCATGTTAAGATCCTTCTGGATGAAAACATACTTCAGGCTCTTGTGATCGGTGAAAATCTCCACCCTATCTCCATACAAGTAGTGTCTCCACAACTTAAGTGCAAACACTACTGCTACTAACTCCAAGTCATAGGTTGGGTAATTCCTCTCATGATCACGAAGTTGACGTGATGCATAAGCTATTACCTTCCCATGCTGTATCAGAACACATCCTAGACCTCTGTCTGAAGTATCACAATACACTGAGAATCCTCCGATTTCATGTGGAAGCGTGAGAATGGGTGTCGTCATCAAACCTCGCTTCAACTTCTTAAAAGAATCCTGGCACTCTGCTGTCCAAGCAAACTGTACATCCTTACGGTTCAACTGGGTCAATGGCGCTGAAATTCGAGCAAAGTCTGAAACAAATCGCCGGTAGTAGCCGGCCAAGCCAAAAAAACTGCAAACTTTTACAACTGTGCTGGGTACTGGCCAGGTCTCGATAGCTACGATCTTCTGGGGATCCACTTCTACTCCTTCTCTGGTGATGATATGACCCAAGTACGAAATACGATCGAGCCAGAACTCGCATTTACTGAACTTGGCATACAACTGGTGCTCTCTGAGAATCTGGAGAACCACATGGAGATGCTGCTCATGCTCTGTCTCACTCTTGCTGTAGAGCAGGATGTCGTCTCTGAACACAATCACGAACTGATCCAAATAAGATATGAAGATGCGATTGAGGTCCATAAATACAGCCGGCGTATTGGTTGCTCTAAATAGCATAACAAGAAACTCCCAATGCCCATACCGGGATCTGAAAGCTGTCTTCGGGATGTCCTGCTCTCTGACTCTGATCTGATGGTACCCTGAACGCAAATCCATCTTCGAGAATAAAGCTGCCCCTTGAGTTGATCAAACAAGTCATCTATCCTCGGAAGATGGTATCTGTTCTTGATTGTCACTGAGTTTAAGGTACGATAATCTACACATAACCTGGACATACCATCCTTCTTTTTCATAAGAAGCATCGGGGCTCCCAAAGGCGATCCACTAGCACGAATGAATCCCTTGGTTCTAAGCTCTTCAATCATCTTGTACAATATCTCTAACTCTGACGGCGCCATCCTGTAGACTCTTTCTGACACTGGGGCTGTCCCAGGGATCAAGTCAATAATGAACTCGATCTCTCGCTCTGGCGGCATTCCTGGAAGCTCTTCTGGGAAAATATCTGGAAACTCCTCGACTATCCGGGGTAACTGCACCGCTGCTACTGCCATCCACAATACCGGAGGAGAAGGTTCAACTTTGTCTCGAGAAAAGGAAAACTTTGGCTCGCCTTAAATGCTAAAAACAACACTGCCAATGTGGCAGTCTATCCTAGCATACTGGTCTCTCAACCAATCCATCCCTAAGACCACATCATAATCGGCCATCGGGAACTCTATCAATCTAGTTGGAAATTCTCTATCGCTAACTACGATCTGACACGGGAAAAATACTCTATCTACTCTCACAAGTCCGCTACCAGTAAGTATATTGAGCCTTACTGATAATGACTCGGGCTCCAGTCCTATTCGTGTCGCGAATCGTGCAGACATAAATGAATGCGATGCACCAGAGTCAAATAATACTGAAGCTGGAAAGGTGTTGACGAGAATAGTACCTGCCACCACCTCACCTGGCGCTAATCCTTCTTCTCCCATGGTCAAAGCCAGCACTTGACCATGTCCTTTGGGTGCGGGTCCCCTCTGATGAAAACTTTTTTGTCTGCTCTGGATTAGGGCTTGGGCTTGGATATAATGCTGCGGTCTCTGCTGCTGGAATGCCTGGGCCTACATCGGTAATGGCCTCGGGAACGGGTACTGCTGCTACTGCTGAACTGGTGCTGGTCCTCTCACCGAAGGACTAGAAAAGGTTGATGAAGATGAACTCCTCCTGTTCGGACAGTTCCCAATCCTGTGGTTCGGGGCACCACAAACCAAGCACAACCCCTATGCTCTGCGACACTCTGATACCACATGCCCTGGCTTCCCGTAATGTGAACATCCCACTGCAAAGGGGTACTTCTGCTTCTGCTACTGAGGGTGCTTCGGGGTTGAATGTTGAACCGACGTCACTGAGGCCGCCCGCCTCAGAGCTCCAATGGTCAAAGCCCTAGCTGCCGGGGCTGGTCCTGAAGACTGGTTCATCTGGCCGTAGGATCGCTTCCGACCCTCGGTTCTATCCACGATCCTCTGGGAGGTATACTTATGCCTCCTGGCTGCTCTTAACACTGTATCAAAAGTCTGATGCTCAAACTGCTCCATTGCCAATAAAATCTCTAGATGGAGTCTCTGCTGGAACCGTTGGGCTCTATCGAACTCGGTCGCTACCAAGGTGGGAGCAAACCGACTAAGTCTCGAAAACTCAGCCGTATATCCGTCGACCGTCCTGTCCATCTGCTTCAGATTGGTGAACCTCGTCTGTAGATCGTACCGTGCTACGACATCAAAATATCTGGTCTAGAATCTCTCACGGAATACTGCCCATGCGATAGGCCCCACTAATCCAACGGCCTGTACCGCCCACCAGCTGCGGGCAAGATCCAATAACTGCAGGCGTACCACGGCCACCTTCTCATCTTCTGGAGTTCTGGCTGCTTCTAGAATCATCTCTATGTCCGGAAGCCATGCATCTACGGCAATAGCATCTTCACTACCGTCGAAGAACGGAGGGTTCAGGCGCTTGAAGCTGTTGGCCACGCTGTTACCCTGATGACCTCCTCTGGTCAGAGCATCTGCCACTGCCTAGTACAAGGCATCTCCTCGACGATCCTGAGAAGCTAACAACGTCCTGATGAGACCCACCAAAGTGCCGTCATCAGGCTCTGCAGGCTGGATGGGCTGAACTGGTGGCTCTGGATCCCCAGTAGGCATGACTCTGGAGGCTACTCCAGAATGCTGGGCTTGATCTCCCGGTTGCTGCTGGTCCACAGGAGGTTCTCCGCCTTGCTGATCGGTAGGACCAGGTGTTAGGATTATATACTAAAAGCATCAATTTTGTAGTAACCTTATTTCCTTAAATTTTGAATGAGAATCATAGGGCAAATATTTGCATATTGTATTTGTTGCAAGTGTTAATGCAAATGTCTGATACTCTATATTGTAGATAATATGGTGTGTGGTGTCACACAGAAGATCATATTATCAGTTTCCTATGGAGTATATAAATAGTTCACAACCTAGATGGACTTGGACAATCTATTGGAGAGGTTGTAGTGTAATCTGGTATTAGTCTATCTTGACTATAGGTTTACACTAGTACACTTTGTGTGTATTGAACAGGACCACTTGAGGTTGTTCTCTTTGTACTGACTACATAAAGAGAACAAATACCTCTATTATTATGGATGCCTGTGCTCTTAATCCGGATATAATAACGGACATGTATATGCAGTGTGCATTACTTTGACTCATAAAAGAGTGAGATTCATTATGGATCAACAACCTCTATGAATTGGGTAATAACATTGTATGTATGATGGGCTGTTGATTATAAATAGAATTCATGTCCCGATACATCGGGTTGATGATGTCCTCTTAAGGAGCTCATAAGGATTGTCATGTAAACCCTGCAGGTGGATTATATCCGACATGACAAATAAAGTTAAGCGGTACTACTTAAGGATAAAAGATGTCGAACCAATATAGTTGTCAGTAACTTAATTTGATCGACGGACATATGATATCTTAACATGGGGAGCCAAACGAGCATATAATAAAAGGAGCCCACAAACATAATTTGGGATTAGGGAGGTAGTGCAATAATAGCTCATTAGTGGACCGAGCTATTGTTAATGGGCCTGGATTGTGTGTTCGGACTGAACACGGGATATCCGGATCCGTTAGGAGGCCTAACCCTAATTTCTTCTCATGGTCCCTACCGTAGCCTATATATATCCTCTATTCTCTGGCCGACATATTACCGATCAGAAATCTGAAACTTTATCTAAATTCGTGATTCACGTAAGGAGAGAAAGGAAGGGCTGCCAAGGAGAAGAAAAGGTTGGAAGATCGTCGCCCACACGACGTCCAACTCGAGGAAGGAATACGTGCAGAAGATCTTGGGGTCGTCCGCTCGAGATTGCCAGGAATTACTTGTCTCCTTTCCGTCGCAGGTATAATCGTGAACCCTAGTTTCCGCCTATGAAGGGTTAGAACACGTATTAGATCTGTTTAACTTTCTATCGATCAATACGCACACAAAGGAAGGGTCCTGGGAATCTCCAGTTCCATCACCAGGAATAATACCGCTGAAGAAGATGACATAGGAAATAATAAGAAAAGACCAGGATAGATCAAAGATACAATCATGTGACCAGGTCAAGAATTCAGGGATTTAGAGGATGCAAGCAGAGATCAAGGACGAGTACTGATTGAGACATCTATTCGGAAAACCCTCACATATCTTGATTTATAAGACCTGTATGGGCCACCACTTAAACCATGTAACGCCCCAGAACCAGAATAATGGAGAGTGGGGGCGTACATAGCCAGCCACGTATATTGAAGTGCAACTCACCTCGCTATATGGTCACGGCTGTCTAGATACATGAGCGTTTATCTACAGGCCATCAGTCTCCTATGGTCATGAACAAGCCTATTGTCTCAATCTCAAGCAAGTAATAACAGTCACAAGATGTCAGAGCACCAAATATATAATAGCAAGGCGTCCCATACATTACATACTTGGATGATCATGAAGCTAGTCGTACAAAATGTCAAGACTAGCAAGAGTTTTAGTCATACATGATCAACCCTAGGATTTATCAATCATGTTACAGCCCGTAGGCAGACAGTAAATAACGGTACAATCGAGCTAAATACGTGCTCGTCGGCTAAACGCCTCAAAAAAATATTTTTACAATAAAGTGGGAGAACAAAAGGAACCCACTAATCGCCAGGGTTACGCCTGGTGGTCACCATATGGCTGGAAGGTAGGTAGATCCTCTGGAGCTGCTCCAATATCTGGCCATACAAAACCAGCTGGGTCAGACCCCAGAAAGAGCAAGTGCCACAAAGGAGGCTTCACTTAGGAACTAAAACCAACATATCATAGTGAATATTAAAGATAATTATAAAGATACTGATAATAACAGAGATACCAACAGTAAATTGAGTACGAGGAAACCATTAAAGTAGCCAAGTCGCAACCCTTAAACCAAACAAGGACCGGGGTTACAACCCTTCACCTGAATAGAAACCTGTCTCAAATACTTGTTGGTAAAATAATAAGACAATAAATAAAGAGAGGACATAGAACTACTCCGGGAGCCAGGTTACAACCCTTAAACCAAACAAGGACCAGGGTTGTAACCCTTCGCCTGAACAGAACTGGACCCCTGATCTTTATTGCTAAGGCCGATATAAATAATCATGCTATTGAAGTAAGGTAAAACATGACGAGCATGGCATGGGGTGCAATAAGACAATAAACGAAGAGAAGACACAGAACTACTCCGGGAGCTAGGTTACAACCCTTAAACCAAACAAGGACCGGGGTTGTAACCCTTCGCCTGAACAGAACTGGTCCTCTGATCGTTATTGTTAAGGCAAGCATAAGTAATCATGTCATGTCACAATCTTGTACAGGATCAGGACGAGACTAAGCGGTGCTAGACTCTATTCATTTAATCACGGCCAAGCAATGAGTGCGGCTTGATACTTTTACTAGCTAGGGTTATCACATGCCTAGTTACTAGCAAGATGCAATGATGTTATTCTAACAGCCATAAGCCTTACAGACCATCCAGGTTATCCAGACGCAATTAGGAGATTGAATTCATGTGGGTACACCGTCCAAGAAACGCATGTACCCTTAAGTAATTTGGTGGTTGCAACACATGTCAGTGTGCTGGAAATGTACTCTACTCGATGGTAGGCTACAAATCCCAAGATAGGGCGCCTAGATAACGGGATTGCCTACAGCTGGAAAATCTTTCCATGACTACTGGATTGCTAGTTATTAACCTTAGTCAATTTTAGCAGGTACCCATGACCGTGGTATTCAGGGATCCCTATCCTAGACATGATGCAAGACAATACTGGTTTATTTATACAAACACAATCGCCCACGGTGTCTAGGTCATTCATACTTGTCATGTCAGGCTAGCTGTCGTAACAGCATATCGAGGTATATCATGTCAGGTTTACTTGTCAAGAGTGCACAACGGCGGGCCACTACCGTGTTCATAGACATATGTGCAAAATCTATATCGTACAAGCCTTCACAGAGAGAGTCAGGAAACATGAGCATAAATGTAATCATTAAATATAATAAAATAATAAAAGAGGACGAGAACTATGGAAAGGGCCCTGCGGCTAAGGAGTTCAGTAATTCATACGGCTGAGAAGGAACGGGCGCATGCGGCTGCAAGGGAACGGGCGCATGAGGCTCAGGACAATCGAGCGTATGCGACTGCAAGGGAACGAGCATATGAGGCAAGGGTCAAGCGAAGCCATGCGGCTCGGAAGAGGTAAGCATATGCGACTGCTTGGGAAGCGAGCTCATGCGGCTAGGGGGTGCGCTCATATACAGCTGCGGGAAATAACTTCATATGGCCAGGAGAAGGAATAGGGGTATGCGGCTCTGGAGAGCGGACTTATGCGGCTGAGAAGTATGCAGTCTTAGAGCGGGCTTATGCGGCTGAGAAGTATACAGTCTTATGCGGCAAGGGACTGGGACTTATGCGGCTAAAAAGACTGCAAGCTTATGCGGCTGAAAAGACTGCAAGCTTATGCGGCTGAGAAGTCTGCAGGCTTATGCGGCAAAGTTAATGCGAGCATATACGACCGCAAATCAGTAATGCCATGCGGCTGCTTCAGGCCAAGGCCTTATGCGGCTGCGGGGAGACGGGTTTTATGCGGCAGCGAGTATTTGAGTTCATGCGGCTGATATTGCCATGCGACCAATATTGCCATGCGGCCAATAGAAGCTTGCCGCATAAAATTCTATGCGGTCAAGTGCTGCTCTTCTTTCCGACTGAACTGAGAAGAATAGCCATAAAGTCTATGGCTTCGAAGCTTCATAAATCCTTTATCCAAGGTCAGAATCCAGACTTCCATAGGTCAAAATAGGGCAGAATCAAATTCTCTACAACATGGAACCATCAAAACTAGATAATAACAAGGGTAGATAGATCAAAACCCAAGAAATCCAAAAATACTATATGCTTAGATCTACACAAATTGAACCATGGAAATTAATAATGCTAAGTACTAAAGTGTCTTGGAATCTCATAGAGAAAATAATGGAACAATAAAAACTGAGTTCCTTCATGAAGCAAGCTGCACTTGCCTAGCCTCTCTCTCTGGTAGGTGAAGAGAGTAATGGTGAAGAAGAAGAAGTAATGGAGAAGAAGTAATGAGGAGAGAGAGAAGAGTGGGCGGCTAATAAAGGGAAAAAGAGGGTGGTAGGTGGGGTTTTCTTTTGGTTCATGATGAACCAAAGCAAACCAAACCAAGCCAAGCCGAACCAAACCAACCAAGCAAGCCGGGCGGACCAAACAAGGAATTAACAGAATAAACCATGCCATAAAACATGTAAAAATACGTACATGTATACCAAAATACGTAATACGAACCATGGTCGTTACACTTGTCCTGTAGAAGCTAGAGCCATAAACTCTGACTCCATGGTCGAATGGGTAATGCACGTTTATTTCTTGCTCTTCCAAGAAACTGCCCCTCCGGCAAGCATAAATACCCAACCTGTCGTATATTTATTATCCCCGACACTTGATATCCAACTAGCGTCGGTATATCCTTCTAATATGGCAGAAAATCTACCATACTGTAATCCAAGATTCTTGGTTTTCAAAAGATAACCAAAAATTCTTCCGATAGCCCTCCAATGCTCATTATTAGGGTTGCTAGTAAATCTACTTATTTTACTAACTACAAATGCTATATCAAGTCTTGTGCATTGCATCAAATACATAAGACATCCAATAGCACTTGCGTATTCTAATTGAGCGACGGCTCTTCCGGAATTCTTTTCTAGTTTAACACTTGGATCAAATGGAGTGTTCACTTCTTTGAACTTTAGGTGTTTGAACTTGTCTAGCACTTTCTTAACATAGTACGACTGCGTAAGTTCAAAACCCCCACTGTTTTGTATTACTTTGATCCCCAAAATAGTGTCAACTATTCCAAGATCTTTTAACTTGAATATGGAAGTTAGAAACCTCTTCGTTTTTGTAATTCCACTCATCTCATTGCTAATGATCAACATATCATCAACGTAGAGACAAAGAAATATCACGATATTTCTATATACTTTAGTGTATAAACACTTATCACAAATATTGTGAACGAAGCCATTAGAAATTATGCCTGAGTCAAATTTCTGATGCCACTGCTTTGGTGCTTCTTTTAATCCGTACAAGGATTTAACAAGTTTGCATACCTTTTGTTCATTTTTCGGGAGCATGAACCATTCCAGTTGCTCCATGTAAATCTCCTCATCGAGATCACTATTTAAGAATGCCGTTTTGACATCCATATGATGAATATTAAGATGATGCAATGAAGCTAACGCAAACAATCTTCTAATTGTAGTCGTTCTTGCTACTGGTGCATATGTGTCAAAATAATCAATTCCTTCTCTTTGTCGAAATTCTTTGGCTACTAGTCTAGCCTTGTAGGTGTTTAAAGTACCATCACTATGATACTTTCTCCTGAACACCCACTTACATCCAATATGTCTTGACCCTTTGGGTAGATCGACAATTTCCCAAGTGTGGTTAGATATTATCGAATCCATCTCATCTTGGATAGCATCTTTCCAAAAAGATGAGTCCCGCGAAGCTATTGCTTCCTTAAAGGTTTTAGGATCATCTTCCACCTGAAGAATGATAGGAATATTTTGAATAAATTTCTCTGTATTTCCTTCTACTAAGTAAAAAGAAATTAGTTGAGAATCTATTTCGTCAGATACTAGATCCTTAGCCTTTCGAACTCTCTTGCTGATCCGAAGCTCGGGTCGTTTTTCAACTAACCGTGAAGAGCTCTCCTCACGAGACTCTTCATTAGCAGGAATCTTAGAATCCTTATTCTTAATAATAAGGTTCTCGAAAAATTTCACATCTCTGGATTCGACAATAATGTTAGAATCTAAGTTTAAAAGTCTATATGCCTTACTATTGGCAACATAACCTACAAAAGCACTTTTGATTCCACGAGGACCTAATTTGGTCCTTTTAGGATTCAGGTTTTTGTAATAAGCTATGCACCCCACACTCTAAAATAACTGATATTAGGCTTACGGCCTTTCCATATCTCATATGGTGAAATACTAGTTTTCTTCAAAGAAATTCGGTTCATTATATGACATGCAGTAAATAAAGCTTCTCCCCACAAACTAAATGATAATTCAGAATGCATTAGCATTACATTTATCATTTCTTGATATGTTCTATTTTTTCTTTCGGTTAGTCCGTTCTGTTGTGGTGTCCGTGGTACAGAACATTCGTGAATAGTACCGTTCTCTTCACAGAAGGTATTAAATTCAAAAGAAAAGTATTCACCACCTCTATCACTTCTAAGTATTTTGATGTTTCTATCAAGTTGATTTTCAACCTCTGATTTGTATATTTAAAAACATTAAAGACTTCATCTTTATGCTTTAATAAATATACATATGTAAATCTAGAGCAATCATCAATGAATGTAATAAAGTATTTATGACCTCCTCAAGATAATGTGCCATTAAATTCACATAAATCAGAGTAAATTAAATCTAATAGGTTGGTATTACGTTCTATACTGTTAAAAGGTTTTTTAATTATTTTAGATTTTGCACAAATTTCACACTTATCTAAGTCTTCAGAATTGCATGAAATTAATCCAGATTTAATTAATCTTTTCATAGTGCTAATACCTATATGCGCTAATCTACTATGCCATAAAGTAGAGGACTCAATCATGTAAGCAAAAGTAGAAACTTTATTGATATTATTTTCAATGATTCAAAGTTTGATCATACCCTCATCAATATATCGCTTTCCAACAAACACACCATTACGGGTCAAAATTAATTTGCCCAACTCAAAGATAGATTTTATTCCTGGTTTACCCAACAAGACTCCACTGACGAGGTTCCTACTCATATCCTGGACATGAAGTACGTTAGTCAGAGTTACTTTCTTTTCGGAAGTGAATTGAATTTCCACATCACCTGTTCCCACGATCGTTGAGTGTCCTTCATTTCCTATCTGAACTTCTTGTCCATCATTGACTTCAGAATAGGTCTTGAATGCTGCTTTGTCGTATAAAACATGAACGGTAGCACAAGTATCATACCACCATCCTGGAGCCTTCCCTTTGACCTTCATGAGTTTGCTCACCGTAGCAATTATGTTATCTGTCTCAGTGAGATTTACCTCGCTGTTTTGGGTCTTTCGAACCCGACAGTCTCTGGCATAATGTCCTGCTTTTCTACATACAAAACAGCCGGTCTTGGGTCCTTTGGCGGTGCTGGAGTTCTTGAACTTTTGTTGGTTCTTCTTAGGACCGAGAAAGTTCTTTTTTCCTGCAGGCCTCTTGTCTTTCGCGCTCACCGCGTTAGTTTTAGAAACTCCGTTGTTCTCGAATTTCTGTCTTTCCTTCGATTCCTCTTCGATTCGAAGGTGATTTTGAACCTGTTTCAGTGAGAAATCCTCAGAGCTGTGAAGTAGTTTCTTCCGATAACTATTCTAAGATGCTGGCAATTTAGTAATTATAGCACCAACTTGGAATGGTTCTGGAAGTTCTATCTTTATTGCCCTGAGTTTATTGACTAGAACTTGTAGTTCGTGTACTTGGTCGAGTATAGGCTTTATATCAATCATTTTGAAATCAAAATACTTTGATATAAGAAATTTCTTTGTACCTTCTTTTTCTGCTCTGAATTTGAAATCTAGAGCCTTCTAGATGTCAAACGTCGAAGGATCTGTATAGAGGTCATACAGTCTATCCGATAGGGTGTTCAGAATGTGACCATGACACAACAGTTCGTCCTCTTTACGCTTTTTACGTTCTGCCTTGACTGCATCAGAATCTGCTAGAGTGGGTTCTGAAACAGGTGGCAGATCTGGGTCGAGAACGTAGTAGATCTTCAGCTCCGTCAGGAGAACGATCATCTTGTCCTGCCAGCGTGTGAAGTTCGTCCCATCGAAGCGATCCAGTTTGACTTGATCCTGATTCATGACTTTGATGCTCGAAATTGCAGCCTCGAACGCTATTATTTGAAACACTTTAAGATTGTTAGAAATTGCTAGTACTTACTTCTGAGTTTTGCGAAGTTGAAAATATCGTCGAGGCTTGAATCGTGCATTTAGCAGCACTTTTCTTAAAGTATTTCGGGCACTCCGGTAACGTCTTGGAGTCAGCACTCCAGAACACCCAGGACAAGACAGCCTTCTGTCGGAGGTTTACCAGACGTTGTGAGACACCGGCGTAGGGAAGAACACCTTTCTGGAAATCTTTGGAAGAGAAAAAAAGAGAGAATGAATACTGAGATTCTGTGTATTTTAGACTAAGTGCACAAGTGCGTCTATAATGCGCCACTATCACCTCTACGCCCGAGCCCGTGCCCGTGCCTGAGCCCGAGCCGGAGCCGGTGTTGCCGGTGGCAACACCGGCTACATTTTCATGAAGAAGATAAAACAACAACCAATGGTCACCCACTAGCAACCCTTTGGTTGTTGCACACTCCTCATGAGTGCACATACCTATTTAAGCACCCTCGAACCTTTCTCTCTTTCCGATGTGGGACTAAAGTCAATTTTCTTTTTCATTCTTATGAACAATAAATGGAATTAATAATTCCAACAAATATAAGTCATGCTGATTATTTTAAAATATAACACTTACAATCAGTAGGAGCTATATTTTTGTAATAAAATAATAATAGATATATTTGATACACAATAGATAAAAATAGCATACGGATCTTCTCTCACACTCTCACAGGGAAGGAAGGAAGCAGTGAGAGACATCAATACAGTGAGGGAGCTATTTATGAGCAGAGTAGTAGTAGCTAGCTTGCATGGTGAGGAGGACCACGCTAGCTCTTTATAGCTTGGAATTTTCACTATGGCAGGAAGAGACAGGTCATACATACATAGTTGCAAAGCGCGTGAGGGATTGAGAATAGACGTATATATAGGAGACGCTGCTACCGGTTCAGCATTGAGGAGATCGAGCTACTGCTGTTCGCATACCATGCTCCTCACTAGCACTACTTACTATAACTAGTAATGGTAAGTGTTTTTGCTTGTTGTTGTTGGTGTTTTGCTTTAGAAACTAAAAAGATAGTTCCATATTGAAAAAACTAATTGGATAGTATCTCTATATAAAATTTTACTTGCGTTGAGAGATCACATGAAGTGTAGAAAGACACATGGGTGCCACGTGGGGGGGGGACAATATTTCTAGTGGAAAGAAGGCTAAACCAATAAAGAAGCATTAATATTTTTTGTCATGCTCATGGGATAATTCTCTTATGGAGCTAAGTCCCGAAGCGACTCGGGCTCAAGGTAACAAAGTGACGCTTTGTTGACGCATCATGTGCTGCGGTACTGAGCTGCTGCACGGTTGTGCGGCTACGCACACAGGCTGACGGACTAAGGGGGCTAAAGGGCGCATGCGGTTCATAATGTGGCGGATTAAAAGATTTGAGCTGTTATGGAAAGATTGAGTCAATTAATCAGATCCATCTTTTGTAGGATTTGAATTTAATTCATTCAAAACTTTCTATTATTCGCTCCTATCTTTTCGCAATCAGTTACGTCCAGGATTTGGATTAGGGTTTCGGCCCTTCTCTATAAATACTATCTTCGTGCCTTCATTAAGGACTTATGCTAAAATAAAGAGACGAAGAGAGTTGTACCGCTGGTGCCATTGGATTTTTTCGAGTTCTGAAAGGAGGTGACAACGAGCGTTCCAGAAGTTCTTTCGAACTTGCTGGTTTCTGCGAGCAGATCGCAATAGGACGAATCTTGCTTTGAGCAACGATGATCCTTATCATCCCAGCAAAGTCGTTGTATCAACTCCGGTTGAGAACGAGTATTCATCTTCGTTGCATCAACTCCGATTGTGAACGATTATTCATTTTCATTGCATCAACTCCAGTTGAGAACGATTATTCATCTTTGTTGCATCAACTTTGGTTGAGAACGATCAGCAGAATTGCGATGATCTATTTTCGCCTGCTAAGTTGCTTTTATCCGTCTCACTCTTTTTAAGAGATCAAAATTTCCATCTAACGATTTGTTTCAGAAATAACAATCTCAAAGCAAGATTCAGATCTGATGGAGAACAACCATACACAACTTCTCGATACAAGTTTTAAACTTGAGAAGTTTGACGGGGAGCATTTCAACGTATGGAAGAGAAATGTCAACCTTAATCTTCAACTCATGAGCGTCGACTATGTGTTGACAGATCTCTAGCCTTTGATTCCAGAGGGTAAAAATGCTCGAAGGTGAAAATGCTTGAAGGGTTGCTGAAGCCACAATTTTATAGTCGAAGTGGAGACGGATAACAACCTCTGCAAGTTGTTGATCCAGAACTCGATGGAGGACTCTCTGGCGGAGTCATACAACAAGACAGTAAATGCAAAGTACGTCTGAGAGTCTGTAGAGAATCTCTACAAGGTAGATGAGAACAGAAACAAGATCCACGTGATCGAAAAGGTCTGGTGGATGAGATTTGAGGACGACAAAATCATATTTTCTCAACTCAAGGAGTTTCTTAAGTTACGTCAGAAGCTGGTGGATGACGGCATGCCCTTGGTCGATGCTTTTGTCGTCGAAGGTATCGTCACCAAGCTCCACTTGGGTGGAGCAACTTCATCGTGGACATTCACCGCAAGAAGATGGAAGTGGATCTGGAACGCATCTTATACTGGATACATGTTGAAGACGAGTTGAGGGCTCAACTCAAAGTGGATGTCTTGTCCAAGCAAATGGCTAAGGCGAACATGGTGCAAGAAGAAAATTCCAAAGGGAAGCAGAAGGCTCCCTACCAAAAGAAGAAAGACGTTTGCCATCTGAAGCTGAAGTCAGCTCAGTTCTAGTCCAAGTCCAAAGAACCTGGGTCTTGTTTCAACTGTGGCAAGAAAGGCCAATGAAAGAGGGACTGCAAAGAAAAACCAAAATAAAAGGAGCAAGATGAGGCTAACTTTGTTTCTATGACAGCTGGGATTGACACAGACTGGTGGATAGATACTTGGGCCTCGTGTCATGTTTGTTCAAAGAAGGAGTGGTTCACCATGTACCAACCTGTTTCTGAGAAGGTTATGGTGGAAAACCAGACACAAGCTAAAGTACTCCGAATCGGAACGGTGGTATTGCACCTGACTTCGGAGAAGTCGCTGACGCTTCAGAATGTGAAGCACGTACATGCTATTGCCAAGAATATGGTCTCCGGAAGCCTGCTCTGCGAAGCAGGCTTGAGGATGGACATTAACGCTGGTCAAGTCGTTATGTCCTATAAAGGAACATACTTCGGGAAGGCCTTTTGTACCGAAGGGATGTTCAAACTTCAACTTGTAACTCTTATGGAGGTAGTAAATGTAGTCTCTCATTCTGGTTATTATCTTGAGTTGTGGCATAATAGACTAGGACATGTTCATTGTAAAAGAATAAACAAGATGTCTAGTCTAGGGCTTATCTCCAAATGTGGGGGAAAGGAGTTGAAAAAGTGTGAGATTTGTGCGTAGACAAAATCACAAGAAAATCGTTCAAGCGGGTAAACCGAAGTACAGATCGTATGGAGTTGGTAGTTGGTGCACTCATATATCTGTAACTTCAAATAGTTCTCTACAAAGGCCGGGATAAAGTATTTTATTACCTTCATCGACGACTTCTCAAAGTATGCATTCGTTTATCTGCTCAAGTCTAAAGATGAAGCGTTTGAGAAGTTTAATGACTTCAAGGCTGAAGTCGAGCATCAAACCGGACAACAAATCAAGAGACTCAGAAGTGATCGAGGTGGAGAGTATAGGCCTCATAAATTCGTATTGTTCTACAGAGAACATAGAATTATCAACGAGACAACTGCTCCGTACTTTCCTCAATCAAATGGTGTTGCAGAAAGGAAGAACAGAACGTTAACAGAGATGATGAACTCAATGACGTTGACTGTGGGTCTTCCAAATTGCTTCTGGAAAGAATCAGTGCTTACGGCTATGTTCATATTGAACAGAGTGCCTCATGCAACTTTGAAAGTCACTCCTCATGAACTCTAGTTTTAGGTTAGACCCAAGTTGAATGTCATTCGAGTGTGGGGGTGTCTGGCGTAGGTGAAGCTTCCGGATTTGAAGATTCAGAAGCTGGGAACAATGATTACGAATACTATATTTCTAGGTTATGCTGATAAGAGTGATGCTCGGAGGTTTCTTAATATTGAGTCAAATCATATCATTAAATCTCGCAATGCAGAATTCTTTGAAGAAAAATTTACAAGGTACAAGAACATTGTTTTCGCGGATATTTCAGAGAACAATATGAGTGCACAGGAGGTTCAAGTTCCTTACGAAGAGGTAGTCCAAGAAGATGTTATTGCTGCATAAATAACCGTTGAACCAAAACTCGTAGAACTTGTATCTAAGCGAGTAAAGAAGACATAAGGACTTCAGAGAGGATTTCGTTACCTATCATGTGGAAGTCGACCCGCTTACCTATGATGAGGCGATAAAAACCAGATATGCAGTCTTCTGGAAGGAGGCTATTAATGATGAGTACGACTCGATAACCTCCAACAATACGTGGGTGTTGGTCGATCTTCCTGAAGGAGCAAAACCAATCAGACGTAAATGGATATTCAAGAAGAAGATGAAGGCCGATGGAGCTGTTGACAAGTTCAAGGCAAGGTTAGTTGCCAAGGATTTGCTTAGAAGCAGGGGATTAATTATTTTGACACATATGCTCCAGTAGCTCGGATGACTACCATCAGGATGTTGATTGCTCTGAGTGAAATTCACAAGCTGATAATTCATCAGATGGATGTTAAGACCGCTTTCCTGAATGATAAATTGATCGAAGAGATCTACATGCAACAGCCAGAAGGTTTCGTTATCAAGGGCCTCAAAGACAAAGTCTGTAAGTCGGTAAAATCTTTATATGGTCTGAAGTAAGCTCCCAAGATATGGCATGAGAAGTTTGATAAAGTCATAATATCAAAACGGCTACAGGGTCTGTGAGACGGATAAATTTGTGTACACAAAGTTCGTTGACGGGAGATGAGTTGTCATTTGTCTGTACGTAGACGACATGATGATCTTGGGTACAGATCTAGCAAGTGTCACTATGACAAAGAAGTTCCTCTCATCTAAGTTCAGAATGAAGGAGTTAGGGGAAGCTGATGTTATCCTGGGGATAAAGATCATCCATAAAGAAACTGGAGTAGCATTATCATAGTCTTATTACATTGAGAATATGTTCACACGCTATGGGTATCAGGATCTTTCAGGGATCGATATGCCATATAGGTGTGACAAGAATCTGAAGCCAAATCCAAGGAAAAGCATCAGGCAACTGGAGTATTCAAGCATCATCGAGAGTTTTATGTATGTGACTACTGCCACAAGGCCTAACATAGCTTTTGCCGTGGGGATGCTGAGTCGGTTCATGAGCAATCCAGGTATGGAGCACTGGAAAGCTGTGAAGAGGGTTATGAGATACCTCAAAAGGACTCAGAAGTATGTACTACACTACTGTGGAGATCCAAAAGTAGTGGAAGGCTTCAGCGATACAAACTGGTGCTCATAAGTAGAGAGTGAGAGGTCCACAGGAGGATATATTTTCTCCATGGGTGGAGCTGCTATATCGTAGAAGTCGAAGAAGCGTACTATGTTGTCTCACTCTTCTATGGAATCTGAGTTCTATGCACTGGCAGCTGCAGCGGATGAAGCATAATGACTTTGGGAGCTCATGTATGATCTTCCAATAGTTGGTGTCTAGATATTGATGGTACCGATATACTGCGATAACCAAGAGACTGCAGCGGTGGCATCGAATGACCTCTTCAATGGCAAGAAGAGGACTGTGCGTCTAAGGCACAGGGCGGTAAATGATCTTATTAAAAGATGATTCATTGCCGTAGTGGATGTTCGGTCAGGAGCATCTGGCAGATCCGTTCACAAAGGTCTCAAGCGCCAGCTGATTGAAGACACAACAGGTAAGATGGGCTTGAATACACTATGATATTATGTCTTTATAATTCTACTACAAAGCTTTATGCTATTAGTTCAAAGAGAAATCTACTAGGCATCTAGCTTTTAGTTCAAAGAAGGATTATTGACTGAAAGAATATCAGTACCAGTGGACAATGCTTTAGGATGTTACAAGGTTATGAACCCAGAATCACTATTGTCTACTGATTGTTCTTTACAAAGAACAAAAGTCCTGTGGGAGGATCGATTGGAAGCCTTAATGAGTTCTCAGGCATCTAGAATGTCTGGCATACTTTACAGGAAGTACGGGTAGCACAACACTACAAAGGAGCGTAGTACTCCATGCAACAGTGGGATGGCACCACATGAGATACCTAGTGAAGGTAAAGCCTCGACTTCGGGACAAGTCACAACGGCATAGCACCACACATAGGCAAAACGGCCTAATAATGTATAATAAAGAGTGGTAGGCAGTACTACAAAAAGACTGGGCTCATGTTACAGTGGGTGACACCACATGAGGAAGTGTTTCGACTTTGCAAGCCATGTCACGGCGACGTAACACTACAAGGAAACGAAAGGCTTCATGCTGGGTAGTTTGGCACTACAAAGAGGCCGAGCCTCATGCTACAGGTGGTATAACACCACATGAGACAATGGCTCGACTTCGGGCCATGTCATAGCAGTATAGCACCGCAAGGAAGCAAAATACTTCATGCCAAGGACTCTTTAAAGGAACTCACCTAGAGTGTATGGATAGAGATATAAGCCACCTCTTAAGAGAAATCTTGTAGACGCCCAAGATACATACACCAAAACCAGGCTGGCACAAGACCTTTAATGTGCAGCCAGAAGCATAGTTGATGTTATTATGTGAGTGGAAAGAATTACAGTTATGGTACAAAATTTAAGACTTAGTCCATTCTGGTATCATGCTGTCATTTAACCACTGCAAGATGATTCAAGTCGTAGCAATATCTATTCTAATGCATGACAGATATAGTTTCTGGTATCATGCTGTCATTTAACCCATGCGCTGTCACTCCCATTTTCCGTTATATGTACTTTTATTATACGTGTACGGATTTCTGACATTTGTTAGGTGGATCGTAGTTAGACTTGTCTTGCTTAGCCTAGTCTTGGTTTAATCTTGTCTTGGTTTATTTAGTTTGGTTCAACATGACTCGGCTTGGTCTTGGCACTCTTGACTTGGTCTTGGTTTATCTTGGATCATCTTGGTTTATTTTGGTTCATCTTAGCTTACTTGGTTTATTCTTGGCTTGGCTTGGTTTGTCTTGGTTTAAGATAATGAGGGTTTATATAAAAACCGACTCCTCTCTCTCTCTCTCCTCCATAACTCTTCACTTACTCCTTCTTCTCCATTACTCCTCCCACCCACCAAAGAAACCCTAGGCAAGTACATTCTTGCTTCATGATGGATCTCCCATTTTATTTTCCATTCTCTTCTCCACTTGATTCTAAGCCTCTTTAGAACTTGGCATTTTCGGTTTCGATGGATAGATTTTTGTAGATCTAAATTTTGATCTTTTCTTTTTTTTTTCTTGGTTTTGATCTATTAAAGCTTGGTATTTCCTAAAATCAGTCATCCCAGGCTGTAGAAAATCTCGTTCTATGTAGTTTAGACCATTGAAAGTCTCAATTCGGACTTGTTTTGAGCAAGTTATGGTATTTTAAAGTTTTCGGGTTCCATGCATTCTTCTTTGCTATTGGGAGAAGCAGAACAGTGTCGGGCGCAACCTAGCCCAGCACCCTTTGGCCCTGGTGCGACCTGACCTGGCGCACCCTAGTCAGGCGCAACCTGACCTGGTGTACCCCAGTTAGGCACAACGTGACCTGGGGTACCACAGTTAGGCGCAACCTTTCCGGGCGCACCCAGTCAGGCGCAACCTGACCTGGCGCACCCCAGCCTGGCGTAACCCAACTTAGGCGCCACCTGTCCTCCTTGGAGGCCACCTGTCATCCCCTGGTGCCACTTGACCAGTGTCACTTGTTGCCATGATACCCCTTGTCCCTTGCCCTCCATGCATGTTCTCCTAGTTCTAGTGGTATATGCCTGTGATCTTGTATGTGACTTGTACTTGACCTATCTTGTGATGACCCGACTCGATAACTTGTTAAGCATAACATGACTTGCCAGTATTAATCATGACATGAACACGACTTGACATGAACACGCCATGATAATCTTGATAGTGGCCTATCGAGGCGCACTTTTGGCAAGCACTTTTGACATGATAAGTAACTTGATATGACGTATACAATTTTGATAGTGGCCCATCAAGGTGCACTCATAACAAGTAATCTTAATAAGTAATAAGTAACCCGACATGACATGATAATCTTGAAAGGCTGTTACGACAGCTACCCTTACTTGCTAAGTAACACTTTTCTTGACACCGTGGTTGATTTTCCTGATTGTGATTGTGCAAGCTACATGTCTCGTCTTGCATCATGTCTAAGACGTGGATTCCTGGTTACCACGGTCAGGGATTCATAATGAATCTGACTAGTTTAATGACTAGATTGATCAAGTAGTTCATAGAGAGAGATTTTTCCAGTTATAGGCGATCCCGTTATCCCGGCCATACCTGAGTAGACTTGTAGCCTGTCGATGAGTAGGGCATATTTCCAGTCCACTGTCATGTAGGACACTTCTTGAAATCAAAAGTACTAAAGCAAACTGCCATGTGTTGCACTCCAAGTCACCTAATGATTCTCTAAACTCTTGATAACTCTAAGCAACCTCCCCTGGATAACCTGGATAGCTGCAGGGCTTGTGACTCGAGAATATCTCAAATGCATCTTGTTAGTAATTAGGCCTGTGATAATCCTAGCTAGCTAATGATAGCAAGCCGTAAGACTTGATTGGCCGTGCCTGAATGCTTGCCTTGTGGTTAACATGGGAATTATATTCCGCCTCTTATTTTCATAATACAAGCTATTATTTTATTCTAACCATGTCTTCTTGTTACTTAATTATGTTTATTAATTATATCTTCCGTTTATTAATATGCTGGTTTTAGTTCCTAAGTGAAGCCTCCCTTGTGGCACTTACGCTTTCTGGGATCTGACACAGCTGATTTTGTATGGTCAGATTTCGAAGTAGCACCCGAGGATCTACCTGCCTTCCAGCCAGATGGTGAATACTAGACACAACCTTGGCAACGAGTGAGTTTCTTATTTTTCTTCCCCAGTCTATTGTAAATTATTCTTTTGAGGCGTTTAGCCGTCGAGCAAGTGTTAGCTCGTATTGAAACTTAAATTCTATTTGCCTAAGGGCTGTAAAATGATTGACAAATCCTAGGGTTGATCATGTATGACTTAACTCTTGCTAGTCTCGTATTTGTATGACTAGATTCATGATCATCTGAATATGTAATGTTTGGAATCCCTTACTTTATACGTCTGATGATCTAATATCTTGTACATTTATTTGCTTGTTTAAGATTGAGATGCTAGGCTTGTTCTTGACCATAATAGACTGATGACTTGTAGATAAACCCTCTTGCATCTAGACAGCCGTAACCTTATTGGAAGGTGGGTTGCACTTCAAGTAGATGGCTGTGGATGTCCTCCGTTCTCTAGTATTCTGGTTCTGGGGTGTGACACGATTTAAGTGGTGGCCCATGCAGGTCTTATAAATCAAGGTGTATGAGGGTTTTACTAAATAGATGTCTCAATCAGCATTCGTCCTTGATCTCTACTATTTTCTAGTATTCCGTTATACGTATTTTTATTATACGTGTACAGATTTCTGACATTTGTCAGGTAGATCGTTGTTAGACTTGTCTTGCTTAGCCTAGTCTTGGTTTAATCTTGTCTTGGTTTAATCTTGTCTTGGTTTATTTGGTTTGGTTCAACATGACTTGGCTTGGTCTTGGCACTCTTGACTTAGTCTTGGTTTATCTTGGATCATCTTGGTTTATTTTGGTTCATCTTGGCTTACTTGGTTTATTCTTGGCTTGGCTTGGTTTGTCTTTGTTTGAGATGAGAAGGGTTTGTATAAAAACCAACTCCTCTCTCTCTCCTCTATAACTCTTTATTTACTCCGTCTTCTTCTCCATCACTCCTCCCACCCACCAAAGAAACCCTAGGCAAGTGCAATCTTGCTTCATGATGGATCTCCTATTTTATTTGTTCATTCTCTTCTCCACTTGATTTTAAACCTCTTTGGAACTTGGCATTTTTGGTTTCGATTGATGGATTTTTGTAGATCTAAGGTTTGACCTTTTCTTGTTTTTTTGGTTTTGATCTATTAAAACCGGCTCACCCTAGTCAGGCGCACCGTGACCTGGAACACCCCAGCCTGGCGCAAACCAACTTAGGTGCCACCTGTCCCCTTTGGCGCCACCTGTCATTCCCCTGGTGCCACTTGACCAGCGCCACTTGTTTCCATGATACCCCTTGCCCCTTTTCCCCCATGCATGTTCTCATAGTTCTAGTTGTATATGTCTGTGATCTTGCATGTGACTTATACTTGACCTATTTTGTGACGACTCGACTCGATAACTTGTTGAGCATAACATGACTTGCCTGTATTGATCATGACATGAACACGACTTGACATAAACACGACATGATAATCTTGATAGTGGCTCATCAAGGCGCACTTTTGGCAAGCACTCTTGACATGATAAGTAATTTGATAGGACATATACAATCTTGATAGTGGCCCGTCGAGGCGCACTCCTTACAAGTAATCTTGACAAGTAACAAGTAACCCGACATGACATGATAATCTTGAAAGGCTGTTGGGACAGCTACCCTGACTTGCTAAGTAACACTTTTCTTGACACCGTGGTTGATTTTTCTGATTGTGATTGTGCAAGCTACCTGTCTCGTCATGCATCATGTCTAGGACATGGATTCCTGGTTACCACGGTCAGGGATTCATAATGAATCTGACTAGGTTAATAACTAGATTGATCAAGTAGTTCATACAGAGAGATTTTTCCAGTTACAGGCGATCTTGTTATCCCGACCACACCTGAGTGGACTTGTAGCCTGCCGACGAGTAGGGCACATTTTCAGCCCACTGTCATTTGGGGCACTTCTTAAAATCATAAGTACTAAAGTACACTGCCATGTGTTGCAGTCCAAGTCACTAAATGATTCTCTAAACTCTTGATAACTCTAAGCAGCCTCGCCTGGATAACCTGGGTAGCTGTACGGCTTATGACTCGGGAATGTCTCAAATGTATCTTGTTGGTAACTAGGCCTGTGATAACCCTAGCTAGCTAATGATAGCAAGCCGTAAGACTTGATTGGCCGTGCCTGAATGCTTGTCTTGTGGTTAACATGGAAATTATATTCTGTCTCTTATTTTCATAATACAAGCTATTATTTTATTCTAACCCTGTCTTCTTGTTCCCTTGTGGCACTAGACGTAACCCTGGCAACGAGTGGATTTCTTATTTTTCTCTCCCACTCTATTATAAATTATTCTTTTGAGGTATTTAGCCGTCGAGCAAGTGTTAGCTCGTATTGAAACTTAAATTCTATTTGCCTAAGGGCTGTAACATGATTGACAAATCCTAGGGTTGATCATGTATGACTTAACTCTTGTTGGTCTCGCATTTTGTATGACTTGCTTCATGATCATCTGAATATTAATGTTTGGGACGCCTTACTTTGTACGTCTGATGATATAATATCTTGTACATTTATTTGCTTGTTTAAAATTAAGACACTAGGCTTGTTCTTGATCATAAGAGGTGATCCGCCTTGCTGGTGCTGAGTGCTGGGAGGCACGGCTCGGAAGGCTGCTGCTGAGTCCTGGGCCTGATCTCCTGGTTGCTGCTGGTCCACGGAAGGTGATCCGCCTTGCTGATCAGCAGGTCCAGGTTCAATGCCGCTGAAGAAGACGACATGGAAACAATAAGGAAGGACCAGGACAGATCAACGATTACAAGCATGTGATCAGGACAAGAATTTCAGGAATCAAGAGGATACGAGCAGAGATCAAGGGCGAGTACTGATTGAGACATCTATTCGATAAACCCTCACACATCTTGATTTACAAGACCTGCATGGGCCACCACTTAAACCATATTACGCCCCAGAACCAGAATACTGGAGAGCGGGGGCAGACATAACCAGCTACGTATAACGGAATGGAAACCACACCGCTATACGGTCACGGCTGTCTAGATATGTGAGGGTTTCACTACAATCCATCAGTCTCTTAAGGTCATAAAATAGCCTATTGTCTCAATCTCAACCAACTAATAATAGTTACAAGATATCAGACCACCAAATACACAATAGTAAGGCGTCCCATACATTATATATTCGGAATGATCATGAAGCTAGTCGTTACAAAATGTGAGAACTAGCAAGAGTTCAGTCATACATGATCAACCCCCGGGGCTTGTCAATCATGTTACAGCCCGTAGGCAGACAGTAAGTAAGTACAATCGAGCTAACACTTGCTCGTCGGCTAAACGCCTCAAAGAATAATTTACAATATTACAGTGGGAGAACAAAAAGAAACCCACTCGATGCCCTGGTTACGCCTGGTGACCACCATCGGGCTGAAATGCAGGGAGATCCTTTGGTGCTGCTCCGGTATCTGGCCATACAAAACCAGCTGGGTTAGACCCCAGAAAGAGCAAGTGCCACAAAGGAGGCTTCACTTAAGAACTAAAACCAACAAATCATTAGCATTCAACATGTAAGAAAACAACAATAAATAACGCAGATTGAGGTTTGTGCACTACCAATACACTTATCCCAATCAGAGAAAATAATTAAGTAAAGCATCATGACATAAGATAACTGGAGAATCATGCTAAATAAAATATAGCTGGGCAATATATGAAGAGAAGACGAAGATACAATTCCGGAAGCCAGGTTACAATCCTTAAACCAAACAAGGACCGAGATTGTAACCCTTCACCTGAACAGAACATAGTCTCCTGATCATTTATTGCTGAAGGTGACAATCATTAAGGTAAAAATGAGAGGGTACAATGATAAAAGTGACAATGAAGAGTGCAATACGCTAGAGTGACAATAGGGTACAATTATTATAGTGACAATCTGGAGTGACAATTATTATAGTGACAATCTGGAGTGACAATCATTCAATCATTCTGGTACAATCTGCAATCAATCACTTCTAGACAATACTATACTGGACTAGACTCCATCCAATCAATCACGGCCAATCATTGCCTACGGCTTTCTACATTAACTAACTAGGGTTATCACAATCCTAGTTACTAGCAAGATGCAATAAGATGCTCCAAGTAGTCACAGGCCCTGCAGCTATCCAGGTTATCCAGGCAATAATTATAGTGACAATTTAGTGGGTACAATGCATTAGAGTGACAATAGAGTTCAATCATTTAAGTGACAATAGTGGGTGCCCCACATAACAGTGGGCTGGAAATGTGCCCTACTCGTCGGCAGGCTACAAGTCCAAACATTTGCGGCCGGGATAACGGGATCGCCTGTAATTGGGGAACATCTCTTCATGACTAATGAATTATTCTAGTCGTTAACCTTAGTCCATATCAGTAGTTACTCCTGACCGTGGTACTCAGGAGTCCCCTCCTAGACATGATGCAAGACAGGACTGGATTATTTGTACAAGCACAATCGCCCACGGTGTCCAGGTTACTTATACGGGCCAGGTTATGTCAGGTAGCCGTCGCAACGGCTTATCAAGATATATCAGGTCAGGTTATCATGCCAAGTGTACTTGTCAGGAGTGCGCCACGGCGGGCCACTATGTAAAACCCCTAAAATTTTAATATTTTTTTATTTTTTTATTAAATTTGTACGGATTTAAAAATTTTGTATTGTATGTCGCGTAGTCGTATTATACGTCGCGCACGAAATCTGATCTTTCGAATTTGCTCGTGGAGTACGAATATGTGCGAGCGTACATATTTTTAGAAAAATATTTTATTTTATTTTTATAGTTCAAAATAATTTATATAATAAATACTTTGCTATCATACAAGAATTGCTAAGTTTGCTCTTTTCATTTTTAAAGGCCTTTCATCTACTATTAATAAATAATATTTTTATGGTATACTAGAAAGACATAATCATGAAAACAGTATTTATGCATACATATAATTAGTAATTATTTATTAGTTTATTTTAAAGTAATTTTCGAAATTAATATTACTAGTACTTTAGAAAATATATTTTGAAACTAATATGGCAATTTAAATCTTGATTTGAATTTATGCATCTATTTAAATAGTTAAATAATTGAAATTTGATTTATTCCATTGATTTTAAACTAAGAGAATTTAATTTAAATTTGATTTGCATTGGATTTGCATTGATTGATTTTAAATTAAGTTGCTAATTATCTAATTGGATTTTAAATAGATCCTAATCCTATCTAAATGAGAATTCCCACATCCTATAAATAGGCAGGTACTCCTCCATATTTTTCTCCACAATATTCCTCTAAAATTTTCACAAACCAAATTTCCACCCAAACCGTGCATTGTGTCGGTGTCCCCCTCCCCATCCACTAAAACTTTTCTGTTACATACATAGATCCTCTCCGTGTCCGACAACCCCGGACATCGATCCGTTCCGTGTCTCGCAGGACACGTAGCCGATACGTCAATACCCTATCCTAATCCCCGTAGCCATCATCACCACCCTCACCGACAAACCCCATCTCCACCACCGCGAAGTAATCTCCGACCACTTCTCCCCCACCTTGTCGGCACCACCCATGCCAACAACGCCACCACGATACTGTCACCAAACCGTCGGCAAACCCAGGACCCAACCCCACCGCAGTCACAATCATCAACACCTCCTCAACCATACATCCGCCCGTCATCCGACTCCGGCCAAGTGGACCGGCGGCCAACACCGCAAACACAACCACCATCCAGGAAGCGAAATAGAAGAGAAAGAAAACCTCACCTCGCCCTCCGCTGGCGATTCTACCGCGACGAGAAATCCCGAGCACTTCATCTGCCCGCCGACCCTGGGCTTCAGCGAACCGCAGCTCCGCCGGCCACCGGCGCATCTTCCTCCAGCCGACCGCCTCGGACTCCGCCTCCGACCGTGGACGATCGAGCGACCCGCCGAGGCCGGCCTCATCCAGCCGAGCTTCCCCCTCCGTGCCCCTCTTCGATCTCCACCAGGGATCTGACCCGCCGAGCCTCTTCCGCCAGATCCATCTCCGCCGTCTTCCCGCGCCATCGACCTCCGCCGCCTTCATCCGTCCTACTCCGCCGCCCAAA
Source organism: Iris pallida (assembly GCA_029216955.1). Lineage (NCBI taxonomy): Eukaryota > Viridiplantae > Streptophyta > Magnoliopsida > Asparagales > Iridaceae > Iris > Iris pallida. The sequence continues at coordinate 26,224,638 of JANAVB010030220.1, forward strand.
CCCGACTCTTCCCCCAACGACGTCGACCACCCTTCCGGTCAGCCGCGCTCGAGCGCGGGACCATCGCTGCGCTGGACGCCGATCACGGTCGAGCCTCCCAGGACCGGCGTTGAACTCCTCGCCCGTCTGTGCGGATGCCCGGACGATCCGTCCCTTGCCCCACGGCGACAGCCGCCGAACCCTCGATAAACCCCCTTCCGCCTCACTTCCCCAGCCGCCTCCAGGGAAGCGCGTCCCGGCGCCGACGCCACGCCGCCCGGAGCAGCCCTAACCGCGCCTCTCTCCTCTGCGCGCCACCGCACCGCTCGTCTCTCTCACTCCATCCGCCGCCCGTCGACCTCACCGGAGTGCGAGCCTGTCTCAATAAACCAGAGCTCAGCTTCGCCGATGCCACCTTCCGTGACCTCCGACCATCACTTGGTCGAGAGGAGAACTGTGAGTCCCTCTCCCTTCCGCACTTAACCACCCATCTCTCTGCTCATGTTGGAATGTCTCTCTCTTTCCTCTTCAAACAAATCCTTTTGTTGTTTTTTTTGCTTCTCTCGAGGAGAAGAAAAAATACAGCTGTTTCACTAGCATCTTTACTATCTACTATTATTAATACTATTAATTATGGTTTACACTAAATCTATGGTTTATTGATAACAGCTATATCTTTTATTATCTCAGAATATATTTGTTTAGTATTAATACTATTTTGTTACCAATAATTATTGTCTACTCTGTTACTTATTACTTATTGATAGTTAAAAATTTTGCAATTTACAACTTTAGGGTTTTACCTATATTGATTTAGGTTTTTGTCAAAAACATATTATATTATAGTATTTTCAAAATATAGCTTGAGCAAAGTTATCATAACAAAATTTTAGTTTTGGCGCCAAAAAGTTTCTTTTTAGATTTTCATGATTATCTAAAATTATATATTCGATTTAGTTATAGTTTTTTTTTTAATTATTTTATCTAAAAAAAGAGAAAACATATTTTTACAAACAGGTGCCTAAAAACGATTCTTGATTTAAAATATTTATGTAAAATATTTTACTAATAAAATCTAGACTTCTCAAAATATTATGAAATATTTCTTTCTAAAAATAGTATAAGCATTCGTTTACTCTAATTCTCCCAATTATCCCCATAAATCACGACTGATCCCACGTTCCTATTTCTTTGTAAATTCGGACTCTGTGTGCAACGACCATGGCTTGGACTATTGGGATAAGTCAGAACATCGCACCACCAGGCGATACTCCAGGCAAGATACCTTGCCATCTTGTACTTACATTTGATTCATGATATTTTATATGTTGCTAGTATTTTTACATTAGTAAGAGTATGTCCAAGTATGACTTGGGTGCCATCGATATGTATATCGATGTTCGTGTGTGTGTGTGTATGGACCATATGTGGTAGCAGACTTTTTCGGTGTGTTGAAGTTATGCTTCATAACTTCCTTGACTTGTTGACACGTCTCATACACGACACATGAGTGAGGATCATTGAGTCGACACGAACCTACGTATTCGACTTGCTACCGATACGGGCGGTTCATGTGTCGGTTCATTTATGGACTAGCGGAGTCTAGATAGAGACTTGCATAGAGATATGGATCGCCAAGACATGGATATGACTTGTGTGATACATGGGCGGGGAAAAACTACTGGGACGTATGAGCTAGCCCAAAGCCTTCTAGATTGCCCGGTTATGGGTTCATGGTTTCCCTGTTATGGGTGTGTCGCTAGAGGATATATCCATTGCACGGCCCTGACCACGACGTCAGATACGGTCAGGAGGTATGCTAGCGATGCAAAGTATGAACTAGGGGATATATCCATTGCACGGCCCTGACCACGTCGTCAGATACGGTCAGAGACGTATACTAGTTCATGCGAAAGCCTTTAGTGGATGCTATGCTTTATTCCTACCCACTTATACGTTCCAGTATAGTTTTCGACTTGCATTACACCTAGATGGTTAGGTTCCATTGTGTTGGAGCATGTGGTCTTTTCTTTATCATGTATCATTTACAGTTCATCATGGTATTGTTTTTATGTATCTTGTTACGTCCCTCTGAGGACCTGGTTTTTCCCCAGGTGTGTGTTCATGTTTTCCGCAGGTATCCTAGCCAAGGCCGTGGTCTTCTCCATTCTTCCGAAGATGATTGCGCTTGGTTCGTCTTTCCATTATTCGATTCATGTATATTTCTTTCATTGAGATAGTTGGTAGTGGACTTTGTCTCCGTCCAACGATTGTATCATAAATATTCGAGTTGATATTTATATTATTATTGTGGATGAGAATAGTTTGTCTTGGATTACTGCATTTTATAGCTTATGTATTCATACGAGACCTACATATTTCGTATGAATACAGCTGGCATGTCTACGTTCCTAGTCCTACGTATTTTGGGACTGGGGCGTTACATGTTTTTGTGGTGGCCCATGCAGGTCGAGATAAATTGTTTGGTTACTTTACCGTACCAAGCAAGCCTGCGTATAGGATTAGAGTCTAGGATCTCATCCACACACTTGACTGCCTTCTCGCCTGACTCCTCAATTTGCATCTTGCTTGATTCCCTCTTCCGTTAATTCTTATCCTTCTTTTGTGCTTGATGTTGGTTAGAAAGGTAATCTATACTAGGTAGACTTGTCCCATTGTCCCATCACCCATAGTTTAACTCTTGTAAGTTGGGTAGAATGCCTTACGACCTAATCATCCTTGTGACCTTAACCAAGTCTTAAGCAAGTAGACGATAGAACGACTGTAGAGGCACCAACATACGATATGACTAGATTCTTAAGAAGTTTGAACTAGTTTCACTTCTTTCAATATTAATCGTGCCTATGTTTTTACTATTTTTGACTATCCTATGCTGCTAGTTTAGCTTTAGTTTTGTAAGCTTATTCCCTTATCAAGCTTGATCATGACATATTTTATTGGGTGCGCATCCACTAACATATTGTCTAATCAGAATCGGTGCATGATGGTCTGATCAACCTATTGCACTTTGGTTCGCTTTTATTTATCGTTCTACGTGGATAGGGACATAGCTAAACTTGTCCTCTAGAGTCTCATCCACAACAGCCTTGACAATTCTTTTGAATTACTCACTCGCCTTTGAACCACATATTGCTATTCGAAAACAACTTCTTTGGACTCATATTGGTTATCGTCTTAGACGGAAACTCGTACTGATAGTTAGACCCAAAGTATCACCCTTAGTGGTCCCATCATCTATTACCAAGCTAGTTAGCTATCGACCAAGCCATGTGACTATAATCTCGTCTCAAGTTATTCGCCCTCAAACTATTACCTTGACCATCTAATCGTTTGGAACTTAGGAATGACTAGAATTATTTTCTTAGATGTACCCCCTAAACCTAGATGACTATCTTTTTCAATGGACCATGTGCCCCTGTTCTCAAATTATTTTACCTTCACTTTCAAGACTCTTGATCTTTTACTTACGTTAGTTAGCGACCTCACCTATAACCATATCCATGACTATTCCGGCAGTACTTGAAAATCGCAATTTTTTTATGCGTATTTTTGAACGTCGTGATTTGATTGTTTCTCATTGAAATACCCTTATACCCTCTCAAACCCCCTACTCATTTTTATTTCGAAGACGAAATTCTTGTAAGTTGGGTAGGATGTAAAACCCCTAAAATTTTAATATTTTTTATTTTATTTTTTATTAAATTTGTACGAATTTAAAAATTTTATATTGTATGTCGCGTAGTCGTATTATACGTCGCGCACGAAATCTGATCTTTCGAATTTGCTCGTCGAGTACGAATATGTGCGAGCGTACATATTTTTAGAAAAATATTTTATTTTATTTTTATAGTTCAAAATAATTTATATAATAAATACTTTGCTATCATACAAGAATTGCTAAGTTTGCTCTTTTCATTTTTAAAGGCCTTTCATCTACTATTAATAAATAATATTTTTATGGTATACTAGAAAGACATAATCATGAAAACAGTATTTATGCATACATATAATTAGTAATTATTTATTAGTTTATTTTAAAGTAATTTTTGATATTAATATTACTAGTACTTTAGAAAATATATTTTGAAACTAATATGGCAATTTAAATCTTGATTTGAATTTATGCATCTATTTAAATAGTTAAATAATTGAAATTTGATTTATTCCATTGATTTTAAACTAAGAGAATTTAATTTAAATTTGATTTGCATTGGATTTGCATTGATTGATTTTAAATAAGTTGCTAATTATCTAATTGGATTTTAAATAGATCCTAATCCTATCCAAATGGGAATTCCCACATCCTATAAATAGGCAGGTACTCCTCCATATTTTTCTCCACAATATTCCTCTAAAATTTTCATAAACCAAATTTCCACCCAAACCGTGCATTGTGTCGGTGTCCCCCTCCCCATCCACTAAAACTTTTCTGTTACATACATAGATCCTCTCCGTGTCCGACAACCCCGGACATCGATCCGTTCCGTGTCTCGCAGGATACGTACCCGATACGTCAATACCCTATCCTAATCCCCGTAGCCATCATCACCACCCTCACCGACAAACCCCGTCTCCACCACCGCGAAGTAATCTCCGACCAATTCTCCCCCACCTTGTCGGCACCACCCATGCCAACAACGCCACCACGATACTGCCACCAAACCGTCGACAAACCCAGGACCCAACACCATCGCAGTCACCATCATCAACACCTCCTCAACCATACATCCGCCCGTCATCCGACTCCGGCCAAGTGGACCGGCGGCCAACACCGCAAACACAACCACCATCCAGGAAGCAAAATAGAGGAGGAAGAAAACCTCACCTCGCCCTCCGCTGGCGATTCCGTCGCGACGAGAAACCCCGCGCACTTCATCTGCCCGTCGACCCTGGGCTTCAGCGAACCGCAGCTCCGCCGGCCACCGGTGCTTCTTACTCCAGCCGACCGCCTCGGACTCCGCCTCCGACTGTGGACGATCGAGCGACCCGCCGAGGCCGGCCTCAGCCAGCCGAGCTTCCCCCTCCGCGCCCCTCTCCGATCTCCACCAGGGATCTGACCCGCCGAGCCCGTTCCGCCAGATCCATCTCCGCCGTCTTCCCGCGCCATCGACCTCCGTCGCCTTCATCCGCCCTACTCCGCCGCCCAAACCCGACTCTTCCTCCAACGACGCCGACCACCCGTCCGGTCAGCCGCGCTTGAGCATGGGACCATCGCTGCGCTGGACGCCGATCACGGCCGAGCCTCCCAGGACCGGCGTTGAACTCCTCGCCCGTCTGCACGGATGCCCGGACGATCCGTCCCTTGCCCCACGGCGACAGCCGCCGAACCCTCGATAAACCCCCTTCCGCCTCACTTCCCCAGCCGCCTCCAGGGAAGCGCGTCCTGGCACCGACGCCACGCCGCCCGGAGCAGCCCTAACCGCGTCTCTCTCCTCTGCGCGCCACCGCACCGCTCGTCTCTGTCACTCCATCCGCCGCCCGTCGACCTCACCGGAGTGCGAGCCTGTCTCAATGAACCAGAGCTCAGCTTCGCCGATGCCACCTTCCGTGACCTCCGACCATCACTTGGTCGAGAGGAGAACTGTGAGTCCCTCTCCCTTCCGCACTTAACCACCCATCTCTCTGCTCATGTTGGAATGTCTCTCTCTCTTTCCTCTTCAAACAAATCCTTTTGTTGTTTTTTTTTTGCTTCTCTCGAGGAGAAGAAAAAATACAGCTATTTCACTAGCATCTTTACTATCTACTATTATTAATACTATTAATTATGGTTTACACTAAATCTATGGTTTATTGATAACATCTATATCTTTTATTATCTCAGAATATATTTGTTTAGTATTAATACTATTTTGTTACAAATAATTATTGTCTACTCTGTTACTTATTACTTATTGATAGTTAAAAATTTTGCAATTTATAACTTTAGGGTTTTACCTATATTGATTTAGGTTTTTGTCAAAAACATATTATATTATGGTATTTTCAAAATATAGCTTGAGCAAAGTTATCATAACAAAATTTTAGTTTCGGTGCCAAAAAGTTTCTTTTTAGATTTTCATGATTATCTAAAATTATATATTCAATTTAGTTATAGTTTTTTTTTTAAATTATTTTATCTAAAAAAAAGAGAAAACATATTTTTACAAACAGGTGCCTAAAAACGATTCTTGATTTAAAATGTTTATGTAAAATATTTTACTAATAAAATCTAGACTTCTCAAAATATTATGAAATATTTCTTTCTAAAAATAGTATAAGCATTCGTTTACTCTAATTCTCCCAATTATCCCCATAAATCACGACTGTTCCACGTTCCTATTTCTTTGTGAATTCGGACTCTGTGTGCAATGACCATGGCTTGGACTATTGGGATAAGTCAGAACATCGCACCACCAGGCGACACTCCAGGCAAGATACCTTGCCATCTTGTACTTACATTTGATTCATGATATTTTATATGTTGCTAGTGTTTTTACATTAGTAAGAGTATGTCCAAGTATGACTTGGGTGCCATCGATATGTATATCGATGTTCGTGTGTGTGTGTGTGTGGACCATATGTGGTAGCGGACTTTCCCGGTGTGTTGAAGTTATGCTTCATAACTTCCTTGACTTGTTGACACGTCTCATACACGACACATGAGTGAGGATCATTGAGTCGACACGAACCTACGTATTCGACTTGCTACCGATACGGGCGGTTCGTGTGTCGGTTCATTTATGGACTAGCGGAGTCTAGATAGAGACTTGCATAGAGATATGGATCGCCAAGACATGGATATGACTTGTGTGATACATGGGCGGGGAAAAACTACTGGGACGTATGAGCTAGCCCAAAGCCTTCTAGATTGCCCGGTTATGGGTTCATGGTTTTCCTGTTATGGGTGTGTCGCTAGAGGATATATCCATTGCACGGCCCTGACCACGACGTCAGATACAGTCAGGAGGTATGCTAGCGATGCAAAGTATGAACTAGGAGATATATCCATTGCACGGCCCTGACCACGTCGTCAGATACGGTCAGAGATGTATACTAGTTCATGCGAAAGCCTCTAGTGGATGCTATGCTTTATTCCTACCCACTAATACGTTCCAGTATAGTTTTCGACTTGCATTACACCTAGATGGTTAGGTTCCATTGTGTTGGAGCATGGGGTCTTTTCTTTATCATGTATCATTTACAGTTCATCATGGTATTGTTTTTACGTATCTTGTTACGTCCCTCTGAGGACCTGGTTTTTTTCCAGGTGTGTGTTCATGTTTTCCGCAGGTATCCTAGCCAAGGCCGTGGTTTTCTCCATTCTTCCGAAGACGATTGCGCTTGGTTCGTCTTTCCATTATTCGATTCATGTACATTTCTTTCATTGAGATAGTTGGTAGTGGACTTTGTCTCCGTCCAACGATTGTATCATAAATATTCGAGTTGATATTTATATTATTATTGTGGATGAGATTAGTTTGTCTTGGATTACTGCATTTTACAGCTTATGTATTCATACGAGACCTACATATTTCGTATGAATACAGCTGGCATGTCTACGTTCCTAGTCCTATGTATTTTGGGACTAGGGCGTTACACACTATCATGTCATGTCAGGTTAGTCATGTCAGGAGTGCACCACTACGGGTCACTGTCAGGTCATGCTCAATTATCGTGTCCAAACATATCAAGTAAATTCGTGATTATCAAGTTCATGACAAGAGGCATAAGGATATGAAATGGACGTAAAATATCTAATAAAATATCAATATTCAGGGCTATAGAAGAGCCATGCGGCTAAAGCATATGCGGCCAGGAATGATAGGAAACTCATGCGGCTGGCGGGGGATGGGTCCATGCGGCTGAAGGAGAATGGATTCATGCGGCTGAAGGGTATCAGTCGTATGCGGCCAGTGGTAAGGAAGGGGCATATGCGGCTCAATTCAGAGCACCCCATGCGGCTGGGAAAAACATATGGGTCCATGCGGCTGGTGGGAAACCAAGCTTATGCGGCCAGCGGGGGAATGGATCCTTATGCGGCCGAGAAGACACGGGTCCATGCGGCTCAGAAGAAAGGACGCATGCGGTTGAAAGGAGCAGGGGGGTTTATGCGGGTCCATTCAGTTAGGTCTCATGCGGCCGTGGCTAGAGAAATCACATGCGGCTGGGAGAACTCCCTATACGGCTGGGCTCAAGTGAGTCTCATGCGGCTGGGTAGAACTTCCCATGCGGCTGAGCTCATGCGAGTCTCATGCGGCTGAGAAGGAAACAACCCATGCGGCTGGGAATCCCTTGCCGCATGAATTATTCATGCGGTCAAGTCATGTACTGTTCTTCTTCTCCATGTTTCAGAGGAGAAGAACACCATGAACCCAAGCTTCCAAGCTCCATAAAACCTTCATCCAGAGTCCAAATCCGAACTTCCTTAGGTCAAAATGGGGTAGAACGAAATTCTCTACAACATGGAACCATCAAAACTCGAAAATAACAAGATTAAGTAGATCAAAACCCAAGAAATCCGAAAATAAAGTAGACTTAGATCTACAAGAATCTAGCCATGGGAAGTGAAAATGCCAAGTACTAAAGAGTGTTAGAATGCTGCAAGTAAGAGAATGGAACAATAAAATTCAGGTTCCTCCATGAAGCAAGATGCACTTGCCTAGCTCTCTCTCTCTCTCTCTTGGTAGGTGCAAGAGTTAATGGTGAAGAAGAAGAAGATATTAATGAAGAGAGAGAAGGAGAAAGGGTAATAAATATTATGGGTGGTGGTAGGTAGGGGGTTCACCCCTTGGTTCTTGATGAACCAAGGCAACCAAGCCTAGCCGAACCAAACCAACCCCAGGAATAAACCAAGCCTCACTAATCCAAAATAAACCAATGAACCATTAAACCCATTTAAGCTATCAATGCCAATAAAACCAAGCCAATGCAAAATAAACTAAGATAACTAATCATGACTAAATAAAATATGGGTCCAAAACACGTTTACGTACACTAAATACGTATCTCGAATTTGGGACATTACAAGTCGGGGTAATCATCTCGCTCTGCTTCGACTACTACCAAGATCCAAAATTTTCTGTCATGAAGATGACCACTCATGAAGAATGTTCTTCTTATAACTCATCGATTAATCTTTTCTTTCATTTTCACCGTATTTGTAATCCTTTCAACTTAGTCATCTTGAAAGTCCAAATTCCTCTACATTGTCCTAAATTTTAATTTAATCCATGTATCAGAATTATAAAATTCTTGGACATTGTCCAAATCTATACTCCTCCTATTAATGCTATTACAACTTAAAATTCATTCCTTGTTATATAAATCAACCTCCACATAACTTTCAATTGTACCTTCAGATATCACTCTTCTTAAATTTGGTAATCTTACAAAATCTCTAAATTTTCTTATAACTCAATTTTTTTCCCACCAGTTCTCAATCATTCTCTATCAATACTTATTTAATTTAGCATCATCATTACATACAATCATAATATCCTTTCTATTTATCTTGATTTCCTAAATTTAGCACCTTGCCTTAATTCAAAATAAAACATCTCAAGAATCACTAACTTAAAATATTTAGGTTCTTAAAATCCAGTCGTCCTTGAATATCCTCCTCAGCTGTAATAACAACTATAAAATATTATAGTTTTATGCACATTCCAATTCTTGAAATCATTCTTCGTTTCTCCTAAAATAATCCATACTCAAAATAATTCTCCAAGTGTAATCGTTTTTTCCCAATTGATAATACCGGCCTCTTGATTTCATTTCCAATCTCAGTCATATATTTATCCCAAGATTTTTTTCTTCTAAATGTCCAACATCTCATATTCCTACCAAGATACCGCTTGATAACATATTCGTCTTCTACGAGATAGATGATTACGATACTTCTTCGACTTTTCCCCCAAGGTACAAAGATATAAGAATTTCAAAATTTTCAAAGTGTAGATGACAAATATAGATACGAGATAGTTGATAATTAAGACAAGGAAATAATGGTAAGACGAGAAAATCATCATATGATAAGGAAAAATGATAAGACAAGAAATAATAGTAGAAATTATTCTTGCTCATTTGGTCAAAAGAAGTGAATCAATTTAAGATACGATCTGATAACCATACACGTCTATCCGAATCATGTTGTCAGAATTTTTGTAACGCCAGTAAGCATAGCTGCAATAAACGATAGAGTCTATAACTAAGGTATACACCCTATAATTGTAGAAGCATGGAAAAGAGGATATTGATTTTATTCCTACATCGGAAAGGAGAAGAAGAAAGGGCTCACTCCATTCTATATATAGAGCCCCCTTCCCTCCTTTGAAAAGGGGACCAACTTCCCTTCCTTCCTTCCAACTTGGACTCTTCATACTACGCACATTCGGGTGCTAAGTCGAAGAAGTCTAGGACAGTGCGGGCCCAACAAGCCCAGTCAACTGTCCATGCTGCTGACCGTCAGCGGGCACCGTTAATTGTTATACGGGCTCCTGATGAAAAGTTGTACAGAACCACCCGCGTCCAGTCCCCCAGGGCTAACGGACAGGGTGGGTCTCAAATGTCTCCCTACAACGATCGAGTACAGTTCTTTACTAGCCTCAGATCAGGAAGCAAATATGATGGTCCCAAAAGCCACTCTACAACGATCGAGCGCATTGCTTTACTAGCCACAGATCAGGGAGCAAATATGATGGTCCCAAAAGTCTTCCTATAATGATCGAGAGTAGTGCTTTACTATCCTCAGATCAGGAAGCAAATATGATGGTCCCAAAAGTCTTCCTACAACGATTGAGAGCAAGTACTTTTACTAGCCTCAGATCAGGGAGCAAATATGATACCTATGTACCCGGGCGCTCGGGATACTCGGGCCCACAAAACGGATGCAAAGGTAGATCAGTCTGCTCTCTACTTACGAGAGGTGGTCATTCACAAACGCAAGGAGAGAGAAGCAACCTTGGTGTGTGAGGAGCCCTTTCCAGGACATCACTGCACCCAAGCCGCCATCAACTACTGCTGCCACAAGACAATGGCTCTACCACCAAGGCAGTCTGTGTTTATGTAGATCATCACCCCATACGGCTAAGTGGACTCGAGCCGCAGAAGCAAGGCTCCTGGAGATCCCATGCGGCCAAGTGAAACCAAGCCGCAGAAGGAATGCTCTTGAGACCCCATGCAGCTAAGTAGACTCAAGCCGCAGAAGCAAGGTTCTCGAAGACCCCATGCGGCTAAGTAGACTCGAGCCGCTTAAGCAAGGCTCTCGAAGATCCCATGCAGCCAGGTTGACTCGAGCTGCAAAAACAAGACTGTTGGAGACCCCATGCAGCCAAGTGGACTTGAGCCGCGGGAGGAAGACTCTTAGACTTCATGCGGCCAAGATGATCCAAGCCGCAGAAGGAAGTCTCTTGAAGACCTCATGCGGCCAAGCCAATTTGAGCCTCAGAAGGAAGACTCTTGAGACCTCATGCGGCAAAGATGATCTGAGCCGCAGAAGGAAGGCTCTTGAGATTTCATGCGGCCAAGCCGATCCAGGCCGCACAAGAAAGACTCTTGGTACCGCAAGCGGCCAAGTTGATCCGGGCTGCAGAAGATTGATTCTGCTCTATTGTGGGGGGACACATGACAATTTGACCAAATCTCAACCACCCAGATTCGCTACAACAAAATCTCAACAACCCCCACCAGCTGGCAGCCCAAGATCGAGTCTTTGTGTGCTATGATAGACACGTGGCCACGTGGCCCTTTATGTGGCCCAAAAATCTGCTGTTGCAGAAATCACTATAAATAGCATGGTACCACACCCATGCAAAAGGCTGGCAACCTACGAAGGGCAATTTCTTCAAGAGCAAGGACCGTGTCGGATAGTCCAAGGAGTAAGGCAGAGTTGCCACACTTTCTCGAGCCTCCATCGTCACCCCCCAGAATAAAAAACTTAACAATTGTACTTAGATTGTTTCCTAGGATTTCTTTCTAGGCTTTCTCTTGTACAAGCGAGTTCGCAATCAAGTTTAATTCCTCTGTAATTCTTGTTCTTGATATTTAATAGCAAACAATAATCATGTTATCTAGATTCTTTACCACGCCAATCGGTATGGTTGCAAGAAAATCTAAATTCCACAACTAGGATAGTATATCCAAAATCAGGCTCCATGTCCTCGTCATGCTAGCTTGTATGACTGTGATAAATTTTAAACTCCATAAATAAAGGAGACATTTACCTTACTCATTGTCCTCATTAAATTTGTTATCAGAATATATTTTAACTCAATTCATAAAAAGTTATCTGGAAACAAAATCAAAGTCAACAACGAACATCAAGATTCAAAATTTTCAACGAATCAAGGATAAGTAAATGGAAACAAACGAAAACAGATTCTGAGGTAGGATTTAGAGGGAGGTTTTCAGGGGATGTCCCAAAGGTACTATCTAGGTCAAGATTCCTGAAATATAATCTAAAATAAATCTTAACCTTTATATAAGATCGACTAATCATATTCTCTTCTCAGCCTAGATGATATATAAGTTCAACTTATACATTCTAGTTCCCTCTGTGGTCTATAAACTCATCCCAATGCAAGAATAGGGTTCGATAATGGATAAATATTTCAAAATAAGGACGAATAGAAGCAAGTGGAAAATAGGCTCGAAATTTTTTTGAAATATGACTCCCAGGGGTTATCCCTGGAATCTATCAAAAGTTCCTAATACGTGGCAGAGTACCAAAATCCTAAAATATTCTATGACTCAATTTTAATCCTAGGGCATGCTCGCAGTAGTACAGATAAGTTCAAGTACTACCATAACTTCATATTAATCGCAAAGATTGACCTGCATGGGCCACCACTAAAAACGTGTCACGACCCGCACCCGAATATACGGGTACGAATACGTGGGCCACGCCAGCCTACGCCGCAGTATCGGCGGTAGAGCGCTGTCAAGTACCCGATACTAAGTACAACATCTAAAAGTTCTATAACTATAAATGTACTCATATCACATCACAAATGCTAAGGAAGATAAGACAAGAAAGATATCAATATCACTAGAATAACTAGAATCTACATAAGATCAAATGAGACAAAAAATGAAACGGAGGAAAATAATAACAAAACTAAAATAACTACCAGACCTAGAATTCCTGGGAGACAACTCACGGTGAAAGAATATCGAGATCTACCTCAGCTAGCATCATCCTGTAGTCTAATAATGAGGGCATAACAACTCCTAAAAATATTATCAACGTATCCAGTCAGGATGGGAACGAGTACATAAACTAATATCAGTTCCATGTGAATTAACAAATTCTATAAGATACACTTATAATAAAATACAAGATAAAATATCAAGACTAGAATATAAACAGGATATATAAAACTGGATATCATGTCTGGGTATAAAATACAGGAATGTAGAACAGTACAAGAGTATCTGATGTATAATGTAAACATAAAACGGTGCCTTGAGATATTAGAGCGTTATGTGATTGGCTTAGGAACTTGCACAAGAATATGGACTAGCTAGTCATACGTAAGATGTATGACTAACACTTGGCTAATCATACATGGGTTGTATGATTAACACTCACATGAAACATGAATGGTGGGGTATGATCACATAACCTCTAATAACTCTCCATTCCCGAGTAGTATAATAGATTCGAACATGTCACGTCATGATGCAGGATTCTCTAAGAGGGTAGCAAACTCCCTTAGGAATCGACGTCTATACAAGTACAAGAAAACAAGATCGAACAATGTACTAATGTACCATGGTAACCTAGGAAAGGCATCTCATGACAGGATCCGACGTATACGAGTCCGTGTACCATCGTATCAGGAATCAAGTAAAACACTACAACTGAATTGGATATAGCAGATATCAAGACAATGAAAACTATCAGAGAATATACTAGCATGCTGTCCTGAGCAATAAGTGAGGGTCTATGTCTGAACCGACGTCACAGAGAGCTAATATGAATATACAGAGTTACTTAGTGTTCTAGAGTAAACAATATATATAAATACATTAATGCTATTCTTCTAGGCCCATTCTAGGTCAAACTCAGTCAAACTAAGTCAAACTGGGTAAAAGATTGACATATAGTTGACTTTGGTCAACTGGTCAACTCATAGTCCATTTTAGATTAAACTAGGTCAAATCTAGTCTCTATAATCATCCACATGGTCAATTTATCAATTTCAGTAATAGGAAATTACTGGAATTGACGGATCTCAATTTCGATGCATGGATCTCAAAATACGAACCAAAAAGAGAAGGATTATAACACATGGTGATAGATAAGGAAAATACCTACAGATGTTGTCGGATAATGAAACAACCATCACCAACGTGTTCAGAATGGTCAAAATAGGTAGAATAGCTTACCCATAAGTCCAATTTGGACACAGGGGCAAAAGATAATTTCAGGTCAAAATGGTGTCCGTATCGGACCCACTTTGTACCAAAAAATGTGCCATGATAAATATCTTCAAAACCTAGAAAAATATATTTCCAAGAAACCAGAATGACGATACAAACTCAAAGGTATATCCGGAATTGAATTCCGATGGCCCTATCTCAAATTGGTCCGTTAACCCAGATATTGGAATTCGATTTGCACGAAAATACGTGCCAGAACTAAAGTCCCCTAAATCTAGCAAATTATATGTCAACGAGTCCAGAATGACAATACAAACTCAACGGTATATCCGAAATTGGATTCCGATAAGCCGACGTCAAATTGGTCCGTTGACCAGGACTTTGAAATTCTGGTTTGCACGAAAATGTGTGCCAGAACTAAAGTCTACTAAATCTAGAAAAGTATATGTCAACGAATCCATAATGATGGTACGAACTCAACGGTATATCCGGAATTGGATTCCGATGAGCAGATCTCAAAATGGTCCGTTGACTCGGACTGTTGGGCCTGCCTTGCACCGAAATGCATGTCGGGACCCACGTCCTCCAAATCAAGAAAACTTTATATGTATTTGTGCCAGAACGATGCAACGAGTCTACCGGTGGTGTCAGAAATAGAATCCGGAGTCCCGGGTTCAAAATTAGAACTATACAAGCTAGAAATCGAATTCGGACGACCAACTTTGGCGTCAAATTCAACCAATCAAACAAGCTCACAATGAAATAAAACTTAATGGACAGGAAGAGGGTTATACCAGCTGTGCAGAAAAACTGGTAGCACGCCAAAAGGAGCTGCAACGACGGAGATACGTGTCCACGAAGTTGGCTCCACAAAACTGTCCAAAATATACACAATTTAAAGGGTCAACTTGGTGGCCGATTTTGACATATCAAACGACGGAATTAATGGCTGAAACTTGATAGGGATGAAGGGGTATATATCAAAATTGAGACGGAAGAAACGGATCGAAGATCCAACGGTCAGATTGTCCAAAAATTATGTACAAAGTTGCTTCCTCGAAATGTAAATTCTGACTTCGGCATGCGCGCGTCACAACGGGATCGACTTCCAAATGCAGAAATCGACTATGCCACTCGTTGTGGTCGACGATGGCCTTTAGGGAGGAGTTCGTCGGAGTGTGTATGGTGGTTGTGGGGGTCGCCGACGGTAAGGGGATACGTCGTGGCCGCGCGGGGTGGTCACCGGACCTGCCATCGTGGTGGAAATGGTGACAAATGAAGAAGAAGAAGAAGAAGAAGAAGAAGAAGAAGAAGAAGAAGAAGAAGAATAAAAAGAGGGGGTAGAGTGTTCGGCTGATGGGAAGGAGTGGGGTGTGTGATGATGGTGATGGGGGTTGTGTGTGTGAGTGGGTAAGGAGAGAGAGTGTGATATATGTATATTTATTATGAAGAGAGAGAAAAATATATATCACTTCCAAAATTTACTGATTTAGCGACGACAACATCCGTCGCCGATCCGTCGCTAAACCAGTTTAGCGCCGGATCACTGACGGATATTGACCAAAAAAATCCGTCAGCAAATAGCTCGTCGCTAAATCTATTCTTCGCTAGGTTGTCGCCAGGCGACGATTTAGCGACGAATTTTCGTCAGCCTTATTCGTACTGCTAGCGACGACTTGTCGATGATTTTTCGTCAAATTAAGTATCAAAAAGTGAGTAATACAGCGTAATACGACGAATATGTCCGTTGATAATCCGTCGGTAAAGCGTATCAGGGAGTATCGGGTTCGTCGCTAATCCGTCGACAACTTGTCGGTAAATACATATCAGAGAGTTTCTGATACGCAAAGTCCGTCGCTAATCTGTCGATCTTCGTCGCCACCTCGCGATGGATTAGCGACAGAATAGCGGCGGTAGATCCGTCGACCCGATTCTGGAAATGTTTGATCTTTCCAGAACCTTGGCGACGGATATTCCGTCTGTAATCTATCGGAAATAGTCGCTAGCTTGGCGCTATTCAGTCGCGATGTTGGCGACGGATTATCCATCGCTACATCTTTACCGACATCTAGCGATGGAGTGGCGACGACCAATCCGTCGCTAAGGTTCTGTGTATCTTTCATATCTCCAGAACCTTGCCGACGGATACGCTGTCACCAGGTAGTCGCTATCCGTCGCTAACTAGAAATTCTTGGAAATTCTCCAGTTCGTGACGGATATTCATTCGCTAAGCCGTCGTGAGTGGTCGCTAGTCCGTCGCTAACTGGAAATTTTTTAAATTATTTTTGCATAAAATAGAGCATTCCTTGTTCACACAACATCTGAAACATTGGAAAATCACAATATACAATCACACAAACAAATATATAATCCAATATACATCACACACCAATATATTATTCATCACAAATATGCATCACACAAACCAACATAAAATACACACTAATTATCCAAAAATTAACCATTATCCAAAACATTCATCAAAATCTAATTTCCGTCGCTATAATATCCGAAATTTCCACAAACATTCAACATTTAAAAACTATTCAAATACAATACATCAAGGAGGAGGAGGAGTTCGATCATCCGCTGGTGGTACTCCCTGCTGTGTCCGACGTAAATACACATCCACCATGTATGGCAACAATCCGTCGAAGACATGGTCTGGAAGTTGACGTAGCTGCTCTGACGACATCAGGTCAAGGAGTGCCATCACAGTAAGAGGCGGTTCCAGAGGGACAGCAAGGTTAAAAGAAAGACGCCTGGTGGAAGAAGGACTGGCACCAGCAGTAGACGGACCGACACCAACAATAGACGGACCGACAGCAGTAAAAGAAGGCAAAAAGTACGTGGCCAATTGCTCCTGCAAGGACGACACCGCCTCGTGCAGATATGCAAGCTGTGACCTCACATCATCGTCTGCCGGGACCGTAGAAGGAGGCGGGGGCGATGGAAATCTCCGAACCGCCACGTGCAACGGCGCTAGGGAGCCGCCTCTGTACAGCCACCGTTTTCTAAAGCCGCCGACAGTATCTACTAACAGGTCGTCGTTACGAGCGGCCATAGAAGAGGGCGTCCGGGTGGGCGTCGTTTCGCTAATATCCTCGACAGCAGATGACAGAGCCCGACTAAGGGCCTCACGATACGCAGTCTATCAAATGAATGTGTTTATACTATAAGTTTACCTAAGTTGTAATCTAAATCCTATGTTTCCCTAAGTTATAGTCTGAATCCTAACTTTACCTAAGTTATAGTCTGAATCATAAGTTTACCTAAGTTATAGTCAGAATACTTTTGATTCTAACATAAATCTCATAAACGTAAGTACTTACATCAGTCTCCTCGGCCCTCTCGTCGACGAAGCTCCCGTCCTTCTGCCTCTTGTGCGTATGCTGGAATACATCGTGCATGGTGACCGAATCTGTCTCTTTTCCCTCCTTCACCGCCCATTGGGTCTGCATACAAAATATTCGTAGAATTTAATTAACTCTGTATATTAATAATACTGAATTAGATAGTGGAATAAATTTGCTGTATCTCACCAGATCTGCAAGCGACGCCGCGAGGTGCCTTGATCCCCCCGTATGAAGTCCCGCGGCCCGTCGGTTCGCCTTCGCTTTCTCCGATTTCTCCTTGTATGTAAGAGTATCCATCTTATCCATTACCAGCTCATAATTGTCATGTCGGATCCAATTCGGCTTCGAATGCCCCGTTCAAAGGCCATGCATCGCATCCCGTATCTTCTTCCCGGCGACGCTTCTGTAGGTCCTGTGGATCGTCTTCTCGCGATGGGGGGCCACCAGAACGTCCTCTGACATACAAATTTTGTTATCACGTAATTAAAAAAGGTTGATTAAAGATTAACTAATAATTAACCACAAGGTATATATATACTCTCATCTCGTCGAGCCAGACGTACTGCAAGTCTGCAGGCACCGACAAAAAATTGAGGTAGGGGCCATGGAAGTTAGCCCGGATAATGCCCCCTAGAATCCTGGCAGCATCCTACGAAAATCGTAATATTTCTATGCCTCTCCATCCGAAGGATGTGACAATTCTTTATCATCCTTTATGCGTTCTTCGTTGTGTCATGTCATGTGTTCTGCTGTATTCAGAGACATATACATCCTCTGCAAGCGCTTCATGATCAACAAATAATGCATATACTTGTAAGGATATCGTTTTCTAGTTGACTTTTCTTTTACCTGCACTGGCTTGTAACGATCCGTATTACAGAAGCTGCAACTGTCTATGTCTTCGTTCTCCTTGTAGTACAACATGCATCCGTTGCGACAATAATCTATCTTCTCGTACCCCAGCCCAGTCCCAGTTGTCGGACCATCATCTTTGACTTGTAGAAGTTTTTTGGGAGGTCTTTTGATTCCTTTGGTAACACCTCCTTGATTAGTTATGTAATCCGATCATAGCAAGCTTGTGGCAAGTTAAAATCAGACTTTATGTTCAACAACCGCATCGTCACTGACAGTACGGAATGAGTCTCACAACCATGATATAGAGGAGTTTCTACATCCTGAAACATATCATAGAACTCCATCGCCTCGGGATTAGGATCCTTTGGATCAAAATTCGGCCCTGCCGCATCGTACACCATATCTCGTGCAAGGTTCTGCAGGTCTCCATAATCAACAGAGCATCCGTCATCTTTGATGACAAAATTCGTTGCAGCATTATCATCAAAAGTATAAGTAGCAGCATTCGCAACCTGTCTTTCCGTATATAGTTTAACTTTCGATGACCACAGGCCATAATCACGTACAAAACCCTTATGGGTCAAATAATCTCTCACAATCACCACTTCTTCGTAACGTCTATTGCGATAATTACCACATGGACACTTAATTTTGTTACCGTCCATGTACTGAGCTTTGCACATGGCATACTTAAGAAACACTTCTACGCTTGCCTGAAAATCGTCACTCACACCTATTCTGCTCTCGTGTTGTCATTTGTTCATCCATGTACGATCAACGAAGTAACGATCCATCACAGATTGGATGTCAAAATATGTATCGTAAGATAGACTAAACAGAATTAGTGTATAATCATGTACTCACCAATAGCCGGATGTAACTGAGTCTGGGGGTACTCCGGGGCCCACCGTGCAGTAACTGGTGGATCCACTAGTATAGACCGGATGTACTTAGTATCGACCGTATCAGATTAGTATCGGTCTATAGGTTTGGTATAGGCCGTATCAAATTGGTATTGGCCTTAACGAATTGGTATCATCCTATCCGATATGTATCGGCCGTATAGCTAGGATTAGTATTAGCCTTATCGATTCGGTATCGGCCATATCCGATAGGTTTCGGCCGTATCGGATATGTATCGACCGTATCGAATTAGTATATTGGAAGGTTTAGTAACAACTGTACTTGAATTTCTCTCTAATCAAGCTAGAATACCATTGCAAGAGAGTCACGAGAGAGTAAAAAATCTCCTAAATGTTGATGTTTACGAGAGTGATTGGCTAGTTACAGTAACATACATGCTGTATTTTCCATCAGGAAATGAGAGATTGAAAGCAATAACATATAGAGTTGTATTTCAGGAGAAGAACTCTTATAAACTCTTTGTTACAAAGCAAGCTATAGAGAATACATAGCAAGTATCAAGTTCATAACCTACTTCGCAAGAGAAGTATCTTAATGTTCTATGTCAGATCAGTCCGTCTTCAAAAGCTATAGAATATTAAGATACTTCTCTTACGAAGTAGGTTATGAACTCGATACTTGTTATGTATTCTCTATAGATTGCTTTGTGAACAAAGAGTTTATAAGAGTTCTTCTTCCGAAATACAACTCTATACGTTATTGTCTTCAATCTCTCATTTTTTGATGGAAAATACAACATGTATGTTACTGTAACTGGCCAGTCATCCTCGTAAACATCAATATTTAGGAGATTTTTTACTCTCTCGTGACTCTCTTGCAATGGTATTCTAGCTCAAGAAGAGAGAAATTAAAGTACAGTTTTTACTAAACCTTCCACCACACTAATCCGATACGACCGATACATATCCGATACGGTCGATACCTATCGGATATGAACGATACCGAATCGATAAGGCCAATAAGAATCCTAGCTATACGGTCGATACATATCGGATAGGACGATACCAATTCGCTAAGGCCAATACCATCCGATATGACCTATACCAAATTGATATACCGATACTAATCTGCTACGATCGATACTAAGTACATGAGGTCGAGGAGGTAGATCCGCTACCGCTACTGATTCTGATACAGATACCGATACCGATACCGATTCAGATACAAATACAGATGCTGATACAGATACCATTAGTCCGATACTAATACCGATACCGATAGTTCGATACCAATACCGATTCTGATACAGATACTGATACCGATTCTGATACCGATACCAGCTCGTCACCGACAGTCCGATACCGATAGCGATAGTTCGATATCGATACCAATACCAATACCGATACTAATTTTGATACCGATACCGATACACATAAACCTATCTATCACTAGTAGCCATACTCCTCTACATACTCCTCTACACTAGGATACACTAGTAACCATATACTCCTCTACACACTAGCTAGTAGTCATACTCCTCTACATACACCTATACACTAGGATAGACTAGTAGCCACCAACGATCGAAATCTTTTTACTTCTAGGATACTCTATACATTCTTGATAGGATACACTAGTAGCCATACTCCTCTACATTCTTCTCCACACTAGGGGTGAGCATTATTCAGTTTTAAAAAAATTTGGTTCGGTTATTGTCACGATCCACTCCCGAATAATCGGACACGTCCAGCCTATGTTGGAAGACTCAACGTAGTTAGCTGTACCAATCCTAGGGAAACTACAAGTCCAGATAAAAATGAATATAAACCACAACATCTATAATATCGAATCCCAAAATCAAAGTACATGTCTAAGAGTTAGTACATGTCTAAGAGTTGTTACATTCATCTTAGTAACAACTGTACTTGGATTTCTCTCTTTTTGAGCTAGAATACCATTGCAAGAGAGTCACGAGAGAGTAAAAAAAATCTCCTAAATATTGATATTTACGAGAGTGATTGGCCTGTTACAGTAACATACATGCTGTATTTTCTATCATGAAAGGAGAGATTGAAAGCAATAACATATAGAGTTATATTTCGGGAGAAGAACACTTGTAAACTCTTTGTTCACAACTCTTTGTTCACAAAGCAAGCTATAGAGAATACAGAACATGTATCGAGTTCATAACCTACTTCGCAAGAGAAGTATCTTAATGTTCTATGTCAGATCAGTCCGTCTTCAAGAGCTATAGAACATTAAGATACTTCTCTTGCGAAGTAAGTTATAAACTCGATACTTGTTCTGTATTCTCTATAGCTTGCTTTATGAACAAAGAGTTTACAAGAGTTTTTCTTCCGAAATACAACTCTATATGTTATTGCCTTTAATCTCTCCTTTCCTGATGGAAAATACAGCATGTATAACTGGCCAATCACTCTCGTAAATATCAATATTTAGAAGACTTTTTAGTCTCTCGTGACTCTCTTACAATGGTATTCTAGCTCGAGAAGAGAGAAATCCAAGTATAGTTGTTACTAAACCTTTCACCATACTAATCCGATACGGCCGATACATATCCGATACGGCCGATACCTATCGGATATGGCCGATATCGAATCGATAAGGCCAATACAAATCCTAACTACACGGTCAATACATATCGGATAGAATGATACCAATTCGCTAAGGCCAATACCATCCAATATGACCTATACCAAACCAATATACCGATACTAATCCGCTATGATCGATACTAAGTACATACGGTCGAGGAGGTGGATCCACTACCGATACCGATACTGATTCTGATACAGATACCGATACTGATACCGATACTAATTCAGATACAGATACAGATACCGATATCGATACAGATATCGATACTGATATCCGATACCGATACTAATTTTGATACAGATACCGATACCGGCTCGTCGCCGATAGTCCAATACCGATAGCGATAGTCCGATACCGATACCGATACTGATTCTGATACCAATACCGATAGTCTGATACCGTTACACATAAACCTATCTATCACTAGTAGCCATACTCCTCTACATACTCCTCTACACTAGGATGCACTAGTAACCATATACTCCTCTACACACTTGCTAGTAGTCATACTCCTCTACATACTCCTATACACTAGGATACACTAGTAGCCACCAACGATCGAAATCATTTTACTTCTAGGATACTCTATACACTCTTGATAGGATACACTAGTAGCCATACTCCTCTACATACTCCTCTATACTAGGGGTGAGCATTATTCGGTTTTAAAAAAAATCAGTTCGGTTATTGTCACAATCCGCTCCCGAATAATCGGACACGAGTCGGACACGCCCAACCTACGTTGGAAGACTCAACGTAGTAAGCTGTACCAATCCTAGGAAAACTACAAGTCCAGATAAAAATGAATATAAACCACAGCATCTATAATATCGAATCCCAGAATCAAAGTACATGTCTAAGAGTTATTACATTCATCCAGCTAAAATAAGTTTGACTGTCTCAAGTACAATAGAATATAAACTGCTAAGGGTAAGATACTGGGCTTCCTCAGCCTCTAAGTCCAGAGCAACTCCAGCTGGCTCCACTGCATCTATAGGCTCGTGGCCATAGTAAGTGTCACATATTGCCTCCATCTCACCTGCAACATATCCTAGTCAAGAGCGGAGCAAAGTACAGTTCTAGGTAATGAACAAGAACATCATGATATGGAAATGAGTACAGGTGAACATGAAATATAAAGTATAAGAAAGAACATAAAAGTACAGGAATGTAAGTACAGAAAATAAAGTACTGGAATGTAATCATAAACCTGAAGTACAAGACATGACATGTGCACAATATTTGAAATACAACTAGCATATGTGACCGGTTGGGGTGAGTACAAGAATGTGTACATGAGTACATGAATATCGGTACGGCTTAGGACCCGCATGCACGATGCGAGACCTAAGCTATCTACATGAATATTGTAATCGGGGTTTGGTCACATAACTCGTGTATTTCCCCTTCTGACACAAGTAAGTACAAGAACAGAAAAGTACAAGGGTACAAGATATCGTGTCATAACGTGTCACAAGAAGAGTACAAGATATGTAAATGCACAAAAACCATAGAAAAGTACATGCCTTGCTCCGGGTGATCAAAAGTGGATAGTAAAGCTGAATGTCCTCCTGATTTTAGTACAAGTTGGTTAGAGTTTATCAGTGCTAATCTGTTTCTCTTAGAGGTTTAACTAATATATTTATTAGCTGCCACTTATATGATTATTAATATTTTAAGATGATTTAAGGATAAGGAGATAGTTTACTAAATGGTTTTAAACGTACTTGTCTAACATAATACTACTACTCAACATTGCTTAAAATAATTCTTTAAGCTATAAAATAACAGCATAATTCTATAGGTATTTATGTAACATCACAAGAAAAGATACTACTATAATGGAGATCAATGGATAATGCCCATAATTGAATTATGGGTTCAGTCCAGCTCACCCACACAACTTCTGAACACTATTTAATACTTAAACCTCTAGTTAGTCTTTCTCATGCACATTAATACCAAATTAGACCCCTAATCCTTTCAAGAACACAACCTCATAACTAAATTTAAAGAGACTCATCAAGTTCAGACACATTCAAATTTGAAACCTGCACATAATCAAAGAAAACAGAATTCGTTTCAAATGCAGCCGAATTCTGGCTTTGTATGCCATTGCTAAACCACATATGAACCTTTCAAGGATTCCACAAAATTCCTAACTCACATAGCTAGCTTAACTTGAAACACCCAATAATAGTATTTAAACATAACGGCTAGGTTAGATTTGAATCTCCTCTACTGTCAGACCCCAACAAAAGAAATACTCAATAAAATCCCATCAACACCAAAAATTTATATAGAACTCTACACAAATATAGAAATCAAATTATTAAATCTACAACCAAATTGAATAGTAAAATATAAATCAAATGATTGCTAAATAGAACTCTGCCCCTGTTAAGATTTCAGTTCCAGTCGACTACATCAGCACGACTCCTTCAAACTTTAGGTTCCTCAAAACATATTCTCAAATCATAACTCTCGTAACCTTATTTCTAATCTTGATTATAACATTTTTGAAGAAAAAAATCACATACCTCATAATAAGTCTCAAACCTTTGGAATTTAATAAATTCCCCACTTTTTTTTTCTTCCTTGAAATATATTTTCATTCCTTTATAACTATCCTCAAAATAAATCTCATAAACTATTAGAAATTCTTTGAGGCATACTTACGTATATATCCGACCTTCAAACCGATGTTTATTCCCAAAATCTAATTCACAAAAATTTGATTCCTTAGAGATATGTTTAAATCCTATATCTCACAATAGAAATTTTGATAAGTTAAAACTTTTGATTCAATAATCTCTAATGTTCTTTTAACATATCTATTTATATACCTCTTTTTTCTCAAGCTAAATTTTGTCTTTCGCAATCCTCTTGAATTTGAAATTCAATAAACCCTCAATGAATTTTAGTCTAAGTAAAAAAATCAAACTCTTCACATACTCATTTAACAACGTAAATTTTTTTCTTTAAGGTATCATCATAGAAATCCATCTTCAATATTCTTGATTACTCTTGAACCTGTTTGTCACTCACAAGTATACCTTCTACTTAAACATAATATCACCTTTTCTCAATTCCATCAATTTTTTTAACTTATGTCAAATCTTATATACCTTGTAATCGCCTACTCATCTTAACCAACTATACCATTAGTCTCCTCTATGGAATTTTTTTAATCTAGTCCCGTGTGACTGAAAGGGGTAGTGATCCAGTCTCCATCTCTGCACAAAATTATATACAAACCAAGGCTGCATGAATCATGAAGGAGTTTAATGAAATCCTCGAGAGGAAGCTAGCCAAAAGGAAAGGAAAAAAATATATGGTTAGGTTTAAGGGTCGTGGTGAGGGTTATGAAGATGTTATGGGTCTAAGTAAACCAAGATAAGTAAAAGGATAAGCAATCAAGAATAAACACAAAGTTAAGCATTTATGGAATTAAGTAGATCACAATCATTCCTTGGGTCGAAAAGATTTGAGTCAAGATTTGGTCTCTAACCGAAGTCAGAAAGGACAATAGTATTATGGTAGGGTTTATAGGCTAACAATTTTAACTTGAGTGTCGCATCATAAAAATAGAGTGTAAGGGGACGTGTTTTAGTGGGACATGTATACCTAAACGAAGGTGGGCTCGTCTAGGTCTTGCATATGAAATTTGTTGGATGGAAAAGTCTAGTATTGTTCTCCGAATGTCCAAGTCACGGTAAAGGACACAAAAGGATTTAAAATAGAAAGTGGGAGTTCATGAGATAATGATTATCGCACAAAATAAATGACCAAGTTAAAGCATGAAATAAAGATAATCAGATTCTAGTAGATCAAGGTAAAATAAGTTAGGAATACAATTTCTAGAGATGGGATAGCCACTTGATGGGGTATGATCAAGGAGCAATCCAATTATTTCTCAAGTTTCAAATGGTTAGAAAGTCACGTTTAAAATCTAGATTTGAGAAAATATCGAGGGAGTCAAGATTGAAATATAATCACATGGTTGGTGTAGGGTATGAAAAATTTTGACACGCTGACATAAGACCAAGTCAGCCAAAGGCCATACGCTCAGCCAAAGGCCATATGCTCAGTACAAAAGTCATACGCTCAGTGAATATTTTATTATTCCTTGACTGACAGCACAGCATACGCTCAGTGGGGAATGAATCTGACACTTCGTCTTTCGTGCAAAAAATAGCTGTCTTAGGAGAATTAACCGTCGTATGGATTTTCGAGAGTTGATTTTGTCTTTTACGAGGACAGCTCATTAGCCATCATGAATGCACAGCCATCATTACTGTCATTTCTGACAATCTATCAGCCGTCATATCTGCAACACGATGCTCGAGAGATATTTGTCAGTTATTGGGAGATATGGCATATTCGAGAAGATTAAGGACAGCCACGTGTCTACTTCTCCAGTTATATGACTTTTCATCAAGACAGCGTATGTACTTCATACGACTCCTCATCAAGGCAGCGTATGGACTTCATATGACTCCTCATTAAGGCAGCATATGTACTCCATACGACTCCTCATCAAGTGAGCGTATATACTCCATATGACTCCTTGCTATCCAAGTCAGCGTATGCAAGACATACGTATCCAAAAGACAGCGTATCAAAGCAAATGCATTCAGAATGACTTCAAATGTACAGTCAACACACATTCTCATGTGTCCTGTATTCGGTTACCCACTCATTTAGAAGTTATGTAACATGGCATTCATGCCATCAATCGCTCCTGGATATACTCTACTACTCTCAACCGCACTCCAACGTGTCTCCACCAAAATTTGCCACGCGTCCCTGCAGTTATGCACACGTCAAGTAACTGACTGAGCGTATGCCCAAAGCAGTTATCCAGAACTCTATAAAAGAGAGTTTCTCCACCTTCAACAGACACACATTCAATTCAGAGAGAACAGAGAGATTGCTCAGTTGCTATCCAGGTTCTTCGAGGTCCGAGCCTTCTTCATCGTATCGTCCAAGGGATAAAGTGATCGTCTTCTAGATCAGATTCCTACAGTTGTAATTTTCTCAGAAACACAATAAATAAATAGAATTTATTTATGGAAAACAAATTGGTGACTCTGTTGGGGAAAGTTGTCTCCTATAACGAGACAGCAACAACTCAATGCGATACTTCATCGATCGGTTCGACGAAGAAGATGATGGTCGTACAATTCGACCAATCTGCTTACGAAGAAATACTCAAGGTGAAGGAGGGTCGAACGGCTTCCTCCGCTTTTCTCTTTGCCAAGAAGAAGGGACGTTCTGTCTATGTCCCTAAGTCTTCTCCGGCGGCCCGTGACGCTTCTGTCACTTCCCACGCTGACAAGAACATGTCTCCAACCTCAGCGAAGCATGCCTCGGCTTCTCTGAATACAGCAACAGTGGCTTCTCCTAGTCACGCTGACAAAATGGGTTCTTTAGCCAAGTCAGCGTGTCCAAGGAAACCCATCTCTGGACATGTCAAAGTTTCTTCTTCTTCTACTCCTATGACAGCAGTCGGCTCTTTAGCCATTAATGACTCTGTGCGTATGGCAATCATTGACCAACCATACGCTAGTCAAAAGGCAGCGTATGACAAGAATTCTCTGAAGAATCCCCCACAGCTTGCACATCTTGTGCCAACCAAGGAGAACGACTCTTTAGTCAACTCCTCTGCTCCTAAGGTTTTTACCTCTGGGGTTAATTTGACTAGTACTCTTACTAGATCAAACAAAGGAAAATGTCTTTTGGCTACTTCCTCTAAAGATGGATTATTACCGACTCCCAGTCGGAATAATGTTCATCTTCCTTCTCTCAAAATTTCTCGATCCGAGAAAGGCAAATTGCAAGTATCCAGGACTGATACCGAAGTTGTACCTCCTATGGACCTTCGTAACAAGCTTAACCGAAATCGTCTCGATTCTACTTCCGGCATAAAGAAGCCTTATCAAACTGGGACAAGTATAATGGACCCTGATGCACAATATGCTAAGAACTATATCGCTCAGATCAATCGGTCTTTATACATTCAAGAACCAAAAAGACAGAAGAATAAAAGGCAAGTTTCTACACAGAGACTATCTTCAAACACTTCCCAGTCTGTTTTCGCAGATCTCCGGGAACATCTGCAAAACAAGCGGAGAATCAACACTCCATCTGTCTCTGACATTGCTCATATTCGTCATGAAGAGCATTGTTGTAACTTCCAACCTCGGGTCGTGATCCAGTGTTGTTGTTCACCGAAAAGACGATCTGTCTTCGAACGGATTCAACATGAACCAATACCAGACGAAGACGAACCTCTTTATGCTTCCGTCAACATGACCTCCAGAAATACTGGGGGTAGAATATGATCTGATTCTATGTTATATTCTGAAGACAGTGTTTACCTCGACACCAGATCCAGAACCAAAGCTTCGACCAGGGTCTCTTCTTCTTCTCATCCAGGTGATAATCTTGAGACCACGGAGGACTTCCTAGGAGAGTCCAACTTCCCAGTATTAACTCTCGTGAATAGCCCCGGGAAAGATGCTGACTCTCATAGCGACGATTCGGAACATACTGTTTCATCGTCGATACCTCGAATGATTACCACTTATATGGTAGATGGCAATCACGAACCTTAGACTAGCACTGAGGCTCATGAACAAAGGATTTCTTCCTTGGAACAACAGTTACGAGCCATGGCGGATACATTGACTGCTATGCATACTCTTATACAAGCTCAGCAACAAACTCAGCAAGTTCAACAAACATTACCACCAGTGGTATTAAATACTCCTGTTGCCCCAAACCTGGAACCTTCTACTATTCTGGGGGTACAGTCTAATGTTCATGTACAGCCCACTCCAAGTCAATCCGGAGCTGGGGGTGGTACATATACTGCAGTCCCTCCTTCCAATTATGCCCAACAAGCAACGACACCGCAATCTTCCGGAGCGGTCACTGAAGAGTTGAAGAATCTTCGATCTCAATTCGAAGCGTTCAAGCAAAAGGACGACTTACAAAGATTAGGTATCAAGCAGCCTTACCCCATACAATGGAAGGATGTATCGTACCCCCCAAAATACAAGCCTCCGACCATCTCTTTCTTTGATGGGACCACCTCTCCAAGTCAGTTCATCAATCACTTTGAGGTAATGACTGATCATATGCAACCGAGCGATGCCCTCCTCACTCGGGTATTTGTTGGTTGTCTTAAAGGAACCGCTTATGAATGGTATCGAAGTCTCCCTGATGGGTGTATTACTTTGTTTGTCGGGTTCAAACAGATGTTTCTAGAACGATTCTATGAAGGCATTAACGACATGACCATGTCAGCCCTTATACGAATCAAACAAAAAAATAATGAAAGCACTGAGAGCTTCATTGAAAGATTCAGTAAAGAAGCTCTAAAAATGCCTCTCGGAACTCCCGATGCCATCACTATCGACACTTGCAAGTCGAACCTCTTACCAATCATCAGCATGTGGACAGGATCCACTCAGTTCCAAGATTGGCCTTCCTTCATCGTCAGTGCCAAAGCTGCCGGAGTCAGTGCTGAGACTTTCAAAGGTCTGTGGGTACACATGACTCCCAAAGAATCAAGTCAAAGTACTAGCAATAGTGCACGACCCAACAATCGCAAAGGAAAAGAGACTCTCGAAGTCAATCTCCAGAGCAACAATCAAGAGGTAATATATGCCCAAGCTGCCCCAGCTCCAACAAATCAACAGCAGAGACCTCCTCGGCCGAAGGAAGAATACTCTTTCGACAACGACGATGTTCAAGGCATCTTCGAATGTTTACTTAAAGGTAACAAGATACAACTGCCAGATATCAAAAAGCCTGATGAAGCCAACAAGATGGATCATCCAAAATACTGTCAATATCACAGAATGCTGGGTCATACAATCCGGTCTTACTTCGTATTAAAAGGAAAGATACAAGAAATGATCAAATCAGGAGCTGTGACACTAACACCTAAAGACAAGACAGTCACAGCAAATGTGATTTCGATGCAGTTCGGTGACTTCCCTCCGTTATTGGTAGAAAATGGGATTGTTCCTATCCCCAAAGCAACCCTTGAAGTTGGGAATATTCCACTAGCCCAGAATGAAGGACTTGTTCCCGTTACCGCTAAAAAGGGAGAGATTATGTGGATCCACCCCGATTTAGTGACGGAGTTCGAGATGTCTTCCTCTTCTCCTCGGAAGGCTCCTCTGTCTAAAAAGAAACCTAGGAAGACTAAGTCATGCCATATGACTTCTAGCATCACACCCAATATTTCTCTAACCTCTACTTTCATCCTAGCAGGAAAGTCACCCCCTACAGAGGTAAAAACTGTACCTCGATCCGAAGAAAGATACAAACCTGCGTTTCATCTATATAGTTCACAATCTCGTAAATTAATGGCGAAGATGGGTTATGATCTAGACACTGCTCCTGGTTTAAGCTCCGGCAAAGGACTCTGAGCACCTCTAGTCCTCACTTTGAGACATAATCAATCCCGTGTTGGCCTCGGTTTCTGGACTGAAGCTCTCATCAAGCACCAAAAAACCAAGAACAAGATGAAGGATTGCAACATGGTTTCGGCAGACTCTGAACCTGAGCCTGAAGTCGAAGCTCTCGTCGGAACCCGGTCAGGAAAAACATATCTGAGAGATTACGCTGAAGCTCCTGAGGAAACTCCTGATGTCCCTCCGGTTGCAGCTCCAGCACCTATCTCTAACGAAGGACCTTCAAATGCTCCTGCTGAGACGATTCCCTCTAAACCAACAATAGCCGACAAAAAAAGCAACCTGCCCGCTTCGACAAACCAATCAAGAAGTCTCTTTCTTCCGGATTACAGAAGCCATATAATTTTGACATTCTGGATCAACTTGCTAACACTCCAGCCAGGTTGTCCATCTTCGAACTTTACATTTATCCAAGAAAACTCGGGAAACGTTAAGTGAAGCTCTACTGCAAGCAGACTCTTGCCTGACTCATCTGAAGAAGCCAAAAGCAGAGCCGGTGACTTGCCTACATTGCAACAGTGTCTTGGAAATCATTCCGAACATCACTTTTACCCAAGACGATATGCTTCTAGAGGACAATCGTCATGATCGACCTCTCTACTTCACTGGGTACATTGACACGATGAAGGTCGACCGTATTCTAATTGATCCAGGATCAGCTCTAAGTATTATACCTAAGAGTCACTTGGATGCCTTACGGATTCCAGTTCATCATCTAGTCAAGACAGTCACTACCATTTTAGGGTTTAATCAAGGCAAGAGCGAACCTCTAGGGAAAATTTGCCTAAAAATACAAATAGGCAATTTCCGGGCGAGTGTCACATTCTACGTGATCGAGTTAGTTGGATCTTATAACTTGCTCTTGGGAAGACCTTTTCTCCATGAACACAATATCGTTCCCTCCACTCTTCACCAGTGCTTCAAATACATTGATGAAAAGGGAGAAGTTCAAAAGGAAGTCGCGGACATTAATCCTTTCAGAGGAGTCGAAGCTTACTACAGTGACTCTCGCATGTACAAAGATGAGTATTCAAAAGTCTTACAAGCTATGGATGATGATGAGACATCGAAAGTTGACACCTTTGTTATTCCTGTAAAAGGGCGTATCACTCATCCGCGGTCTACTAAATCATCTGAAGAAAGCCCACTGATAATTTCTGTCAGTGGATGTACCACTTCATTGCCTTTCCAAGCTCCACAAAGTTCGCTGATAATCTCTGTCAGTGGACGCACCACTCTCTCACCATCTTCTCAGGCTAGACCAGATACTCTAGTCATTCCAGTCAGTGGACGCACTACTTATCCACGATCCTTTTCAAGGGAGCTCACCTTTTCTGAGCCTTTTGTTATCGACCTTAATCGAAACAAAACTTCTGCTCGCTCTTCTTCTCCCCCTTTAGTCATTAATTTGACTAAATCTACTAAGGCTCAGCCTTCTTCTGTAAATACAACATCTGATATCAATAAAGCATCTCCTTTATAGTATATTGATGTTTGTAATCATGTACAAAGTTATTTACATTTGCTAGATAGCTTAGAGCCATTAACTATAGGAGTTGTTCAAACTCTTCATACAGAAGTATCATTAGAGTCTGTACAAAATTCATACTTCCTTGTTCCTATTAAAAAGTCAGGAGAAGCTCCAATATTCTTCTGTAAGGGGCCCCAGAATCCTCCTAATCTGGAAAATGACGACAAAAACGATGATACCGGAAGGTTACAACTACGTCGCTACAGTCAGCAGTCCAAAAACATCATCAAGAACATGGGCTATGACTTCAGAACCGACCTCAGTAGTGGAAAAGGAAGAAGAATGCATGTTCGAATTCCTCCCTTGAAATACGGAAGGACAAAAAGCGGATTGGGTTACATTACTCCTACCCCCTTCATCAACACAGTCCATGAGGATCCAGAATCCGATGGAGACGAACGATCTGATTCATCCGATTCCTTTTCTTGGGATTCCGACACAAGTATTGGCGATTTTTATCATTCTACTCTATCCGCCAATATGGTCTCCGCCAACGGTCCGCAAGAAAATGATGAAGATGATTTTGAAATATCATCCGAATCGGAACAATGGGCTCAAAGATTAGACAACCAATAGGAATTCAGGTTCGAGCAAAGAGAACCTCCTACTGAAGATAAATTGATCCAAATTGATGTTGGTGAGGAGGGATCCCCCAAGCCAATATTCATCAGCGAAAGTCTTTCAGAAACAAATAAGCAAGACATGATCAAGCTTATTCATGATTACATCGATGTCTTCGCCTGGAGCTATGAGGATATGCCAGGGCTAGATCCGAAGATCGTAACACACAAACTTAATATCATGCCGAATGCTAAACCGGTCAAACAACAACAACGAC
The DNA here is from genome assembly GCA_029216955.1 of Iris pallida. Lineage (NCBI taxonomy): Eukaryota > Viridiplantae > Streptophyta > Magnoliopsida > Asparagales > Iridaceae > Iris > Iris pallida. Next base: position 26,257,554 of record JANAVB010030220.1, read on the forward strand.
GATTTCGTCCAGACATTATGGATGCAATTGAAGCTGAAGTCAACAAGCTTATGGCTTCTGAATTTATCCGAGAGGAACAACATCCTGAGTGGGTGGCTAAAATTGTTCCTGTTCTAAAAAAGACTGGCAAGATCCGAGTCTGTATAGACTTTCGCGATCTCAATACGGCTTGTCCTAAGGACGAGTTCCCTCTGCCAATCATCGACGTCATGACCGATAACATGTGTGGTTTCGAACGAATGTCATTTATGGATGGGTATTCGGGGTACAACCAAATCAAAATGTTTTCAGACGACGAGAAACATACTTCCTTCAGAACGCCGATCGGTACAAACTGTTACACAGTGATGTCGTTTGGTCTCAAAAATGCAGGAGCAACGTATCAGCGAGCAATGAGCACTATATTCTGCGAACATCTCCGAAAAATAGTCGAATGCTACGTTGATGATATTACAGTCAAGAGTCGACAAAAGGAGGATCATATCCAAGATTTGAAGACTATCTTTGATTTAATGCGTCAACATCAACTTAAGATAAACCTACTAAGTCCTTCCTGGGCGTCTCTAGTGGTAAATTTCTCGGCTTCGTCATTACCGCTAAAGGTATACACGTGGAACCCGAGAAGATCAAAGCCATCCAAGAGATGCGTCATCCACGCACCTTAAATGAGCTACGTGGATTTCAAGGAAGAATTGCTTATATCAAGAGATTCGTCTCTAACTTATCAGGATGTTGCAGACCGTTCAACAAACTTCTGAAGAAAGGTGTGTCCTTTGTCTGGAACGAAGAATGTCAAAAAGCATTTGACGACATCAAACAGTACCTCATGAACCCTCCGGTTTTGGTACCTCCCGTCTCGGGAATACCATTCCTTCTATATGTTCGAGCCATGGATCATTCACTCGGTGCATTGCTCATCCAGAAAAACAAAGATGGCCATGAACAGGCTATTTATTACCTCAGTCGCACAATGACAGGTGCTGAACCGCGTTATTCTCTAATTGAGAAAGAATGCCTAGCATTAATATTTGTCGTTCAGAAGATGCGACATTACATCATCGGTCAAATGATTCATGTCATTTCCAGAGTGAATTCCATCAGGATTATGATGAAGAAACCCGATATTCTCAACTCCAGACTGGCTAATTGGGGAATCTTGTTAGCTCAATATGACATGCATTATATTCCTCAAAAGTCAGTTAAAGGACAGGCTCTTGCTGATTTTCTGGCAGCTCATGCAGTTCCAGAGGATTCTAAATTATACGATGAGATTCCAGATGAAGTTATGGATTCAAATTAGGTTTCTGAAGAAACTCCTACCTGGCGTCTATTCTTTGATGGAGCGTCTAGAATGGGTCCCAATGGCGATATTGTTGCCGGAGTCGGGATTGTTCTTGTATCCCCGGAAGGGCTGACTATTCAGAGGGCTTATTCTCTGGATCAATCGTGTTCAAACAATGTAGCCGAATACAATGCGTTACTCATCGGTCTTTAACTTGCTAAACATCTGGATATTCAGTATTTAGAAGTTTATGGAGGCTCCAAACTTTTTGTCAATCAAATCAGAGGTACATACGAAGTCCGTCATCAGGATTTGATACCTTATCACCGAGCAGCACTCTCTATGGCCTCTTCCTTTGAAGGTTTCTTTATTAAACACGTTCGGCGAGCCTGTAATACAAAAGCCGATGCTTTGGCTAATCTTGCCGCTGTGCTAGCCATACCGGTCAGACATCAACAATTGATAGGGGTTTATAACCAGGAGCTATTCTACGTCGAGAATAATTTGGCTTTGGGTTTTCCCCATGACCCAGACGAAAATTCTCTCAACCCTGATGAATTTAATTCCTCCAACCTTAACACTGGATTAGGGTTTGACAGAGCATCCTCGTCTTCTTCCGATTCTACTATATAATACGTCTTTTCCAACAAAACAGAAGCCATGACCGAAGACTGGAGACGTCCATTTCTAGACTTTGTATTGTATGACATACTTTCCGATAATCCGAGCGAAGCAGCGTCTATCCGGCGTCGATCTCTCAGATTCTGTTATAATTATACGACAATCGTCGGGCCTATGACGGTCTTCTCCTCCGATGCATCGCTGGTGAGAAAGCACAACGGATTATCCGTGAAGCACATAATGGTGTCTGCGGAGCCCATCAACCAGGTCCTAAACTTCAAGATCGCATCCGACGTATGGATTATTATTGGCCCACGATGGTGGCTGACGCCATTCAATATGCCCAAAAATATAAAGCCTGTCAAATCCATGCAGACTTTATCCATCAACCGTCAGAGTTCTTACACCCGACAGCGGCATCATGGCCCTTCGAGGCCTGGGGCATGGACATCATTGGTCCCATCAACCCACCGTCATCAAAAGGATACCGATTTATTCTTGCAATAACCGACTACTTTTCCAAATGGGCTGAAGCAATCCCGCTATCCGAAGTCAAAACTTCCAACGTCATCAACTTCGTCAAGCATCATGTCATCTATCGATTTGGTGTTCCTCGGCGTATTATCCATGATAATGGACCACACTTCGTCATTCAGAAATTTACTTGATTTTGCGACGACCATCGAATCAATAACCTAGCTTCTATAGCATATAATCCAGCAGCTAATGGATTGGCAGAAGCTTTCAATAAAACCATCATCAAACTCCTGAAAAAGTTCGTTTCTTCTAACAAACGCAACTGGAGCGAGAAGCTTGGTGAATATTTATGGGCCTACCGCACCATAGTTCGCAATACGACCGGGTGTACGCCTTTCTCTTTGGTATACGGGTGTGAAGCTGTCCTTCCCCTCGAGATCCAGATTCCTTCTCTGAGAATTGCAATCTCCAATGAACTTACAACGGAGAACAATGATCATCTTTGACTTCAAGAGCTAGAAGCTCTAGACGAAAAGCGATTGTACGCTCAACAAAATATCGAGCTGTATCAGGCCCGAATTTTAAAAGCTTTTAACCGGAAGGTGAAAGTCAGAGCATATCGGAAAGGAGAACTTGTTCTTACCGTCAAACGTTCGATGACTATGACACATATGAGCAAAGGCAAGTTCGACGCGAAATGGGAAGGCCCATTCGTCGTAAACAAAGTCTTCTCAAACGGAGCATATCAGCTTACCTCTATGGATGGTAAAGTCACGATGATGCCTATCAACGGCAAATTCTTAAAGAAATATTATGTATAAATCTCGTTAATATATGATATTTTCAACTGCTGCGATTATTCCCCAGCAAATATAAAATCAGAGTTTATTCTTCTCCACAAAAGTCGTCTCGATATCGTTATCCCCAGCGGAAATTGATATTCTACCACATATCATCTTCCCAGAGAATTTGATATTCTGTCTTATTAGATCCCCAGTGGATTTAATAAAGATCTCATATAGAAAATTACGTCCATATTACCTCTGAATTTTCTATCTCAGTATCATCTTTTCTATTCTATGAAAATGATATCTAGTCTTTTGATTTCCGAGTCCAAAGATCATGGAAAATTGAGTTCAAAGATATCTTTATATCTGAATTCTTTTTTCTCTAATCAGTATTAAACTAAATTTTTTGGTTTAATATCATCTGATGAAATTATAAAATTCATTTGTATATTTTATTCTATTGAAATATGTCATGTATTATTTACCTCTGAACATATTTTCTACAAAAACATCATACACAAAATCGAAATCAGGTCAAAGTGCTCATTTCCTTAGTCAAAATCAAAATACTGATTACAAGTGAGTATTAAAAAAAATTTCAAGGCATAAGAAGTGTGAAAAATCTATTGAATAGAAGGAGTAATTATCTCCTGAATACGAGCAAGTACACTATTCATCTTCTCTTCATGAGCTTTACGAATTCACTCTGTTGCTTCAATTGCAACCATCTGTTGGTCAAAATTAATGATAACAGAACTACGACGATTAGTTTCTTCTATCTGCTCAGCTTGCATCTGTTCCCGCTCTTGCTGTAGAACTTGATAGCGGGTAGCTTCAGCTATACGAGCAGCAATAATATCAGATTGCTCTTTTTCTACGGATGCAATGCGCTCCTGGAGATAAGCTAATTCTTCCTTTAATTTCTGGAGTTCTTCAGCTCTAGATATTTCCTCTGTTTCCAGACGTTCTATCTTTTGACGAGTTGTTACTATTTTCTTATCCTTTGCCATTAACTTCTCAGATGACAAAGCAAGGAATTCTTTCAAAGCAGCCTGCTGGGTTTGAGCTTCACGTTCCAGTTGAGCAATCTCAGCCACGGTCAAGGATTTAATATCTTTTTTCTTGATTTTCCAGTATTTGTGGATGGTTACTTCCAAATCGTCTAGGAGATGCTCAAAGAAAGTACACTGAGTCTCATAACCAGCTTGTCGCAGAGCTAAAAGCGGGAAATTAATTGTCGTTCGGAGATTGGAAAAAGGCATAGTCTCGTCCTTCATAAATCGCCTGGAGAATGTATCCAAATATGAATAGATAATATCTGAATACATCGCCATGGTCCTTGCTATTCCCGTTTCAAAACCGGGAGTTGCTGCCATTGTAAAGGAAGAAGCTGGAATGGGCTCTATTCTGGAAACAGAAGTATGTGCTTTTGGAGAACTTGGTAAATGTGAGCTTCCCTCACCAACATCAGTCCGAACAGGTGGAGCATGAGTCGAGCTTATCGCTGGTGTAGTTCCTATAACTTTTGGAATCAAAGAAGCTTGATCAAAATTAAAGACAATAAAGCAAGCAAAGACAAAACTTTACTGGATAAAATATTACCTGAAGTTGGCTCGTACTCTGTTTCTTTATGATCGTTCAGCCCTGTTCGTAGTCTATTCAAAGTGTCTTCTGACACTGGTTTCATTTCACTACTTCCTGCCCCAGAGGTGCTCGGAACATGGGCTTCTATTTCTAGAAGGTTCTCGGGCTCTGGAGTCAACTCTGAATGTTGGCCGGCCGTCTTCAATTCGTTGATATGGATTTTAGTTGGTGACTCATCTTCAATCTCCATATCCTCGTCTTCAAAGGAATGAGATGAAGGTTCATAGTCAACCTGTTCTTCTTCACCCTTGTCGCTCTCCGAAACATCAATCAAAGCTAAATCAGCAGGTGGCTCGAGAGTGGTTTCTTCCTTCACTGATTCTCTCGAAACCAGTAAGTCATCAGCTATTTCAGTTTGAATCTCGGCCTCTACCGCAGGTTGACTGATTACCTGTGCATCATCGGCCGTCGGCGGAATCATCTCCGTGTCAGCAGGTACGGATGGTTCAGCATGCTCATCCACTACCATGGAAGGATCCTCGGCAGCCGGTGTTGTTCGATCGATAGATGGCTTAGCTGCCGATTCTTCTATCACATCCTCCGCAGCAGGTTCTGTATTAGCGTCCTGCGTGGGCTGCGTTTTCGAGGGTACAGGAGAGGAAACTTCAATAATCTTCTTGGCAGTAGAAGATTCCGCTTCAACTCTTTGCTGAGAAGGAAGGGCAGTTTGCTTCTCTCGAGCCAATCGTTCAGCACGATTGGTGGGGCTTTCTGCATCAAGACAAATTACAAATTTAGTCTTTGAAACTACTAATTTTTTTCTTCCTACCCTTTTCACTAGTGGAATGGTAGGATAATCGTCTTCGGAGTCACTACCTTCTTCGTCAGCATCTCTGATTTGTTGACTCGAAGCAGAAGAAGTCCCCGGGATAGTAATTCCTATACGACTACGAGCTTCTGCTCGAGTAACTCTTTTGGACCGGGCCCGAAAGCACCCTTGCCATGCTTTCTCTTCGGTGTACCCTTAGCAGATACACTCTTCTCGGCACTTCCAAGCGGTACATATAGTGGCTGATGAAGTTCATCAGAAAAGAGATTCTCCCTTGAGACTTCTTCATAAACCTCGTCAGTAGCGAGAGGATCCTCTCGGTCGTGACAATCTTCCGGCAGAGTTGACTTGGCTGATTTCTTATTAACATGAATGAAGCTCTTACCCAAGATGCTGAACTTCTCATCAAATGTATTCGCAGATACATAGAACTTGGCATAAGATGCCAACATCTTAGCTCCTTTCCGATGATTCACCGGATCTGGCATTGTAAAGGTAGCTCCGGTGCCTTTGGCAATATAATATATCCAGGCTCTCGCACCGTCGATCAATTCGCCTTGGTGGTTGAAGCATGTTGTTGCATTCCCTACATGAAACTGATCATAGCCGAATTGCCGAGCAAATCTACTCGGAAGATATGGCTCCAAATAAGTGATGTCGTCATGGCGACAGACCAGGTGGGATGGTCTGATCCTCTTCAGCCATTCGTGCTGAACATCATCCAGTTCATTGGCACCGGTGCCATCAATCATCTTCGCAGGCATAGTCTCATAACCGATAGGCGGAGGAACACAGGTGAAACTCCATAGTTCTCTCCTATTCAGTATGGTCCTGCAGTCTGTCAGGGTGTCATAATTCTACTTTGGTGTATGACGGTATCTTTCCAAGAAAGTGTCATCTGGTCTGGCCAGTCCAGCACTCTTAAGAGACTCAAAGTGGAGGAGCAGCCATCCGTACAAATATGTGAAGGGCATTTCTACCCGAGGAAAAGTTGTAAGTTTCTTCTTCGCCAGGTTAAACATTCTGTCTGCATATGCTCTTAAACCGGCGTTCAGACGACATGTCATCGCTGTTAGCAAGTCCATCTTGTACCCGAACGTCAGACGGACTGCTGTAAATATGATTCCTCGGTGCATCATGTCTGCCGAACAGGTGCCAGGTACTACGAATCTTCTCAGCCAAAGGGATAGAAACCCGACCAGATGACCTTCATCAGATAAAGCCCGGCCACCTTACTTTATGTTGGTCTCTAACCTATCACCAGCTTTATAGGTGCCTTCATCTTCTTCGATTATGATGTCATCATGGATGGTCTCCCAGATTAATTTGTCAATTTCGGCTTGACTCGGAGGTTTAAAACGACCAATATATTGTTCGGTCTTCTTCTTCTTCTGAGTTTCTTCAGTGCGGCCTTGGAATAAGTAGGCCATCCACTTCGAAGAGTAGCAGCCTTAATCTATATCTTTTGCCTTATAAAAGGCCTTACAGATACTATAGTGGCACATTAATTCTTCGAATACATGAAGAATTAGCGGTTGGCGTCAGAAATCTTGTTCATTTCATCAATAAACGGGATATATTCCTCATACGGCAGATCTCCTGTCGACAGCTGAGAAATGTATGCCATTTCGTGGAGAGCGAATCCCATCTCGCCTCTCGGAGTCATAAAAGTTCCGGTGCGGTAGTTGTACCTTTCTGCTAGTGCCAGAAACAAGTCTAGGTTCGGCCTAAAACCATAAGCAGTGCACTTGATGGCATCGTACAGGCCTATCACCTTCAACTGTTCTCCATAATCTCTCAGAATCCATCTCACGAGAGCAGTCCATCTGGTATTCTCTGGGTTCACGAGACCAGTGAGTCTCATGGACTGTTTCGGATAGACAGCGTTTTCTAGCTGTACAAATTCGTCCGCGAATATCGGGACTCTAACCGGCATCAGAATTGCAGAGTCCTCAGGGGGAATTATGGCTGGCAATAATCCTCGCAAGACTGAAACATGCGATTCAGTACCACTGCAAAATCTTCCCTGGCTGTACCCTATCCATACAGCTTTTGTTTGACGGATTGGAGTAATATCCCATTTCATGTGCCTTTGGTGGCTCGTATGGAATAAGCGAGCTATGTTGATACTCTTAGACAATCCAGTCAAGTACATCGACTGAGTCTCATCACCATCCCGATAATACGAGTATGACACTTTGTCGGAGGCTGGCTGGGAGCTTCTTTCAATAGCGTCCCCGAATAGAAATGCCGGTTTTGAGTGGGTAACACCGTCCACACTCTGCATTGGTTGACCACTTATCAAACTCAGCAGGGTTTCGCTCTCTTGATTTTTCAGAATGGCTATTCTCGTGGAAGGTTCATCAAACTGTGGAAAGTTGACATGGGATAGGTCACTCTTATAATTGCTCCCTGCACATCCTTCAAACTGCGCTTCTTGGGCCAGAATATCCACTACAAAGGAAAAATAAGAGGGTAAAAATCCTTAACTCTAAAAAAATACAAAGGAATGACAAGTTCAAAGATCAACTTACGCTCAATCCATCCTAAGCGTATGTCAGATTCAAAAATCAACTTACGCTCAGTCCATCCTAAGCGTATGTCAGATTCAAAAAATCAACTTACGCTCAGTCTATCCTAAGCGTATGACAGATTCTAAGTTCAACCTACGCTCAGCTACGTGTATGTCTAACCAAAGCAAGCAGTCGTATGGAATTTTCCAAAGAGCAGCGTATGGTTAGCAAGATGTTCATCAAAAATACGCTAACAAGTGAGTCAGCGTATCTCAACGAGATGACTTGACATAGCGTATTCCTTCAGATCAGCGTATTTTGACATTTCTATCAAAGATACGCGTATCTTACAAAAATACACTCAAAACATATTTTTCGTATAGGCGAAAAACATGAAATACGACTAAACCCTAAAGAGGGAAGTGTATTTTCTGACGTATTGACCCTAAAAAGGGGATACGTTTTCTGATTTTGTCCTAACCAGAGCCCTAAAATGAGATGGTTACTGTTCATCGTCCCCATCCTCACCGTATAGGGGTTTCAACGGAAGTTCGCTCTGTGGAAGACACTGCTCGGCGGTTCTCTTAGTGGTTGTGGCGGCGGCAGCGGGTCAAGACGGCTCTGCAGGAGCCTTGCCTTTCCCCTTCGCGGCAGCGTCGAGCTTGGGTGCCATTGACGAAGATTAGGTTGGAGAAGAAGAAGGCTTGAGCTCTGGATTCTCTCTCGAAGACGAAGGCAAAAGTAAAAAAAGGAATTAAGTTCTTAAAGGCCTATTGATAGAAGAAAGAGAAGCCCAAACGACAGCCGCTTTCAAATGCAGAATCCCTAGAGATATGCACTGATATCGAGGAAATAACAAACTCGTGCCAGCGTGTCAAGACTTATTCCCACATTGAGTTCAAAGTAATTTCGAACTTTCGAAAATCATAAAGTTCGAAAACTTTGAAGGGGGTCTTGTAGGGTGTGAAAAATTCTGACACGCTGACATAAGACCAAGTCAGCCAAAGGCCATACGCTCAGCCAAAGGCCATACGCTCAGTGCAAAAGTCATACGCTCAGTGAATATTTTATTATTCCTCGACTGACAGTACATCATATGCTCAGTGGGGAATGAATATGACACTTCGTCTTTCGTACAAAAAACAGCTGTCTTAGGAGAATTAACCGTCGTATGGATTTTCGAGAGTTGATTTTGTCTTTTACGAGGACAGCTCATTAGCCATCATGAATGCACAGCCATCATTACTGTCATTTCTGACAATCTATCAGCCGTCATATCCGCAACACGACGCTCGAAAGATATTTGTCAGTTATTGGGAGATATGGTGTATTCGATAAGATTGAGGACAGCCACGTGTCTACTTCTCCAGTTATACGACTCCTCATCAAGACAGCGTATGTACTTCATACGACTCCTCATCAAGGCAGCGTATGGACTTCATACGACTCCTCATCAAGGTAGCGTATGTACTCCATACGACTCCTCATCAAGTGAGCGTATATACTCCATATGACTCCTTGCTATCCAAGTCAGCGTATGCAAGACATACGTATCCAAAAGATAGCGTATCAAAGCAAATGTATTCAGAATGACTTCAAATGTACAGTCAACACACGTTCTCATGTGTCCTGTATTCGGTTACCCACTCATTCAAAAGTTATGCAATATGGCATTCATGCCATCAATCTCTCCTGGATATACTCTACTACTCTCAACCGCACTCCAACGTGTCTCCACCAAAATTCGCCACACATCCCTGCAGTTATGCACACGTTAAGTAACTGACTGAGCGTATGCCCATAGCAGTTATCCAGAACTCTATAAAAGAGAGTTTCTCCACCTTCAACAGACACCATATTCAATTCAGAGAGAATAGAGAGATTGCCCAGTTGCTGTCCAGGTTCTTCGAGGTCCGAGCCTTCTTCATCGCATCGTCCAAGGGATAAAGTGATCGTCTTCTAGATCAGATTCCTACAGTTGTAATTTTCTCAAAAACACAATAAATAAATAGAATTTATTTATAGAAAACAGTTGGTAGATAACTAACTTCACTTGTGTATGTGCAACTATCATGGTCATGGATGATATGGCAATTAATATCCCTTTTAGTCGCCCTCTTAATATAATATCTAAATCTATGAGTCATGTCCCTCAACAGTTTTCTCAAAATAATTCTCGAAAATAATCTACTATAATTTGTATCCTTTCTAAGCCGTTCAACTTAATCACGACTTAAAAAACTTAATTTCCTTAAATCAATCTCGAAGTAACCCTTATCATATCATTACTAACTTTTCACAATTATATTATCATTCCAACCTTTAAACTCAAGATTTCATGAACCATAAAATATTCTTTTACCAAATTTTTTGATATCCATAATCACAACTTTTAAACTTAAAATCTAAATAGATTTATAAATCATCAATCATAGGACACAATTTAAAATTTGAAATTTTTTCTCAAATTCGATTTCATATCTCCCAAAATATTTTAAACCAAAATTTTACTATTATCACCTCAAACTTAAAAATCAAAATTAGCCATCAACTTAAACCATAAGATTTCCCCCTTTTTCCATAATCAAACTTTAACTCAAAATATAACTCAATTTATAAATCATAGATCATATTACAAAATTTAAAAAGTTGAAATCTTCCTCAAAGTCGATTTTATATCTGTCAAAAATATGTAACTCTCATGAGTCATAAATATCCTAAAATTTCTAAAGTTAGGAATCATCTAGATGTTTTCTCAATCATCTAGATGTTCTCACGAACCTCTTGCCACCTGTAGCCGCAAAATAAAAATTTGTCCTTCCTTCAAAGTTTGTAATATTGCTACTATCCAACTTGAAATTAACTAATCTTCAAAATAAAATGCTTTTATAGCTCAAATATGACTCTAATGCATACTAACTGTCAATGTAATCATTCTAGCCATGTGTTTGACCTATAAGTACATACTAGTGTAGTCATCTTCCTAACCTCCATCAAGTACAAAAAAAATAAGGGTTACGGTAGAAAGAGTTCAGACAAGATACAATTCAAGGGAGTCGATCAAGAGTTCAAAATTTGGGAGTCAAAGAAGGGGACCAAGTACGTGGATGAGATTCTAAACTCTAATCCTATGTGCAGGTTCACATCGGTATAGTCACATAACCGAAGTGATAAACTAGACCTGCATGGGCCACCACAAAAACATGTAACGCCCCAGTCCCAAAATACTTGAGACTAAATACGTATCATGCCAGCTGTATACATACGAGTATAAGAGATGTTCGTATGTATACATAAGCTGTGAAATGTAGAAAGCCATGACAAACTAAAGAAATATCATCCACAAATACTAAGGTTTAATGATATGATCAAATAGTTATTTATACATACGCTGGACGGAGACATATCCGCTACCAACAAATTTAAATAAGAAAAAATATACAAATAAATGATTTGGTCGAGCGAAGCAAATGACGAGTCCAAGAGCAATCATCACGAATGAAGGAATGGCCTTAGCTAGAGCACCTGCAAGGAACCGCGAAACACACACCTGGAGAAATCACCAGGTCCTCAGAGGGACGTAACAAGACACATAATATCGTGCCAATAAACTGAATAATAAAAGCTCAACAGAAAAGTATGCATGAGTAAAGGCTCCTAACCATTCTATGTGAAATGCACTTTAGAGGACAACGTTCTACGCAGGGGCTGTAACGGATTCACGCAAGCAAGTAATAAAGAGTGGCCAACAAGTAGCGCTCATCCGAGACAGTATCGGTCGGGTAACACGTAGCGCTCATCCGAGACACTATCTCCCAAATGTGTGTAAAAATAAATGTAGCCCCTATGCTAGTAGCTGTCCCCTCCCTCCAATGATACTATACATGTGTCGTAACCACGACACACAAACACGGGTCGTTTCCACCACACTGTTTTATAATAGATAACTGTCAAGTCATCTAACATGCATCTATTGACAGTTATTCCTACGCATGCGCACGGGGGATCAGCCCACACGCAAGTGACCGCTATATGATACTCATAACTCTCACCCACAACTCGTATACAATCGTGACAAGTCAATGAGACACACTAAATTTGACGGTAGTCTCTTAACTCTAAGCCAATTGCATAAAATATAGTAATTTGTATCTACATATAATTTAGAAAGAAACTACTTAAAAATAAATAAAACATGCATGATATTGAGCAGGAAATTCAAAAAGTAAAGGCAAGGTGTCTTGCCTGGTGTAACGACTGGTGTGGTGCGTTGTTCCGTCAAGTCATGTTGTCCAATAGTCAGGGTCAATGTGTAAGGGTCCGAAGTCACGAAAAAATAGGATGCACGATCAGTTACGATAAATGGTGATAATTGAGAGGAATTGTAGGGATAGAACTATGTACACTATTTTTTTTAGAAAATACCTTCAATACTTGAAACTAGATTTTTATTAGTAAAATTATTTTGGTAGATACTTAAAATTTTAAAAACCATTTTTATGCAAAACTTTATATTTGTCAAAAATAGAATTTAGGAAAATATGTTTGAATAAAAATCGTATTTAGATTTTTTTGCTTAAGCTTGTAAAAATAGAATTTTGATATCTATATTTGGTTAGGAAAAATATTTTAAATGGACATATAAGCCTATAAAAGCATTGTAGGGCTACTGAGTCGTCAAACATACTGTTGTAAATATTTATTATTTATTTATTTGTTAAAGCAGAATAATATAAATAATAATTTTAATAACACTTATTAAAATTTATACTCATAATATACTTTATAAATACCAATATTGACATATAAAAGATTTTATTTCCCATGTATATATTGTATATAAAAATAATTGATAATAATAATAATAATCATCATAATAATAAACAGTAATGATAATAATAATAATCATCATAATAGTAATAAACAGTAATAATAATAATAATAAAACTAATAATAATATTAATATTAATAATAATACTGTTATAGCTACTATTATCTTCCCCTCCAAATGAGAACTCAGCGAAAGAGAGAGAGAGAGAGAGAGAGGAAGGGGAAACGGGTTTACCTGGTCGATCGTCGGCGCGGGGGAATACGAGACGGAGGAGGCGGCTGGGATGGCCGAGGTGCGGAGGTGGCTGAGGCGGAGCCCACCGGCGGGGCGCGGAGGCGGCTGTTCGGGGTTTGGTGGAGGCGGCAGAGTCGTGTCCTCGTCGCTGGAAGAAGAGGCGGCGGAGTTGGGCGCGGGTCGCTAGAAGAGGAGGCGGCGGAGTTGTGCGCTGGTCGCTGGAAGATGAGGCAGCGGCCGTGAGGGCACGGTGGCTGGGGTAAATCCGGTGGCGACGGACTCGAGGCGAGCGACGACGGAGTTGAGGTTGGGCGAGAGGAACGGACACGACGGGAGGAGTCACCGACGGTGTAGACGAGCGGATCTCGGCGCACATGGGGATGCGGTCAGAGCCACCGTACCCGGCAGAGCTCGGCGAGGGCGGCCGCTCCGACGAGAGGGCACCAGCAACGGTGCTGGTTCACCCGACAACGGGGACACGGGGATGCGTGGAGGAATCGTTGGCGGAGAGGCGCTGTGGAGGCGATTGAAGGGTGTGGCTTGCCGTGCGGCGGCTATGCTTCGCGGGAACCGCGACGGAGGTGAGTCAGTTTTAGGTTTTTTATGTTTTAGGGATTTTGAGGTGGTGGGGATGGTAAATTTCTGCGGCGCGGTCGCTGGCTGGGTTGCCGGAGACCTGCGGGTTGGCGGTGGCGGCTGTAGGCGGTGGTATTATAGATGGAGAGGGTGGTTGGTGCTACGCCGGTGGTGGCAGGATGGTTTGGCCAGACTTTCGGAAGACGATGACGGTGATGGTGGTGGTTTGCCGATGGTGGTGATGGTGTTGTTGGCGACGGGGAGTCGTGTGGGTGGCAGGGGGTGATGGTGGTAGCGATAGGGACGACGGGTGAACTTGGTGGTCGTGTTCTGGCCTGGCTGCGGGTGGAGATGGCGGCCCAGAGGGTAGGATTAGGATTTGGTGAGTCCCTGTCGGGGAATGTCCTGATATGGGTGGACGTCCGGGATTGTCGGATGAGAGAGGAGGATATTTGTATATGTAAAAGAAATTATTAGTGGATGGAAAGGTAACACGGACACGATGCACAATTTGGATGGAAATTAGGATGAGTACCTCTCCTTATATAGGAGGTGAGAATTCCCAGTTGGATAAGGACTTGCAATGGTTTAAACCCCGATGGATAATTCCATCTTTTTACTTAAATCAAAATCAAATCGATCTAGATAAACTTCCTTTAATTTAAAATAAAATCTTTTTGCAATTTAAATTATCAAAATAATTCAAATATTAAATAAAATAAAATTTTAAATATCTTTTTCATAAATATTAAAATATAGCATTAATTAATTTCAAATATCAAGAATATTACTTAAATATTAAATCATAGAATAGATTTTATAAATAACAAAAATATGTTAATAATAAATTCCAAATTTCGTAAAATATTTGGAATACATTTCATATAAACCCAATTGTCAAATCACTACTTATTTTTAAATGACGAATAAAATAACTCTTTTTAAAATAAAAATATTTATCACATTTAATTGAACGTGTACTTTCGTATATAAAATAAAATTTATAATAAAAATGTTCTTCTAAAATATGTACCTCGACACATATTCGCACTCGTCGAGCAATTACGAAACGCAAATCTCGCATGCTACGTAAATATAAAAAATACGAACACGTATGCGACGTGCAGATACGAAGTACAAAATAGATAAAAAAAATATTTTAAAAATAATCGTAGTAGAAATTTAGGGGGTTTACAACATCGACATTGGGTGCCTCCTCAGTCGTATCATAATTTTTCGGATCAAAACTAGGCCCCGCAGCGTCAAAAACCATGTTCACCTACCCTTCATCGTAACCAGCGTGGTCATGAACATCCATATACGGCAAATTAGGCTCCAACACCGATGCTAAAGGCACAAGTTCTCCGTGTGAGGTCCACTGGTAGTAATTCAGCATGAAACCTCTCGAGTACAAATGATATGTCACGTACACTTCTGGATGATATTTTATGTTGCGACATCTCACACATGGACACTTAATTTTGGTACGATCCATGTACTGAGGGAACGCCTTGGCAAACTGCAGGAACTGCTCTACCCCCTGTATAAATTCATCGCGCACATTGTACATGTCATCAGGATGACGATTGTACATCCACGAACGATGCCGCAGATAGTAATTCATATCCATTAATTGACAATAATTCTGCAAAGATAGATACACATTATTTGAGTATATTCCAAATGAATTCATAGACACATGAGTATTAAATGAGTGTTGTCATATGTTCAACAAGAAGGCCCCCTCTCTGACCCCCCTCTACTTTCCTGCTTCTCATTCGACTCTCTCAGCATCCTATTCCTCATCATAGGATATCTTTCGCAACCTTAGCCTAGAGAAGTGTGGAAATATTAATATTAACCAAGGTTCACAATATCGGTATCGGTATCGGAATCGGTGTCGATATCATTTACGGTTGATATCATGAATCTCATGGCTTCCGCTAGCAGAGCAAAATGTAAAGCCAAACATGAAGTAGAGCTTCATATTCAAAATATCAGAAGTAAAAAGTTATCAATTGGTGGTAGTCTAATCGAAAACTTTTTACTTCTGATATTTTGAATATGAAGCTCTACTTCACGTTTGATTTTACATTTTGCTCTGCTAGAGAAAGCCGTGAGATTTATGATATCAACCGTAAATTATACCGATAGCAATTCTGATACCGATACCGATACTATAAACCTTGGTTAATATTAATATTTTCACACTTCTCTAGGGTGAGATTGTGTTAGATATCATATATGATGCAGAATAGTCGGCTAAATGACCCGAATGAGAAGAAAGGAAGTAGGGAGGCTCACTCTATACATGTAACTCCACTTTCTAAATAAATAAATTGAGTACTTTTTTCCTATGATTTTGTTAGAATTAATTTAAGAATTTATTTTGATTCTCTTAACTAATCATTAATTATCATTAATGATTTTTAGTATTTTCTAAAATCCTTATAATTAAGGTATTTTACAATAATTGGATTGGCTTGATGATTTACCTAATAATTCCTATTAATGTATTAAATAGATATCTATTGTAGATTTTCCCAACTAAACTTTAAACTCTTGGGCCAACCAGCCCACAACCAATTGGGCCATCACAGCCCAAACCCCAACTCCTTTAAAGAATGAGTTCACTCATTCTTTCACTCATTTAAAATCAACTTTCTTCCCTCCACTTCTCTGCTTTGCTGGGGACGACGACGACAGAGGCTTTACAGCGCCCCACTTCATCCTCACCGTTCCATTCTAACCTTACAATCCTTCTCAACCATCCGATCATAACCATTCCCTAATTATTTCCTAACCAACTTGTCGTCGACGCCTAAGTGTCGTTGCCCGCCCAACAGCCGGTCAATGACCGTGCAACCGCCTGCCCGTCGTCTACCGTCTATATAAAGGGCCCATACCTTTTTTTCATCATCACTTCTCCAAGCGGCGAAGCCCTGTTCCGTTCTCCACTGACCTCCTTGCTGCCATGGTGATTGGAAGGACAATCTCTGATTCGTATGAAGACAACGGCCATGGCGATCCAAGTTTCGAGCTCTGCTTCGTAGTGTGGGCAACGACGTGACGAAGAGCTGATGCGTCGAGTCCATCATCCTTCACATCCAAATAACAGTAGAGGTTCAGTAAGCATTCCTTCGATCCTTACTTCTTTCTTCCGGTTGACGTAGCTTGATCCTTCTTTACGTTTGATGATCATATTGTTTTTTATTCTTGTTTTTTCGGATACTGGATTGATTGCAATGAGTTTTCTGATTATTTCTCCAATTTTGGAGTCAATACATTTCAAATCAAACTCTTGATGACTTCCTTTGTTTCATGCACATTACTTATTCGACGAATGGCCCGAACTAGCTCAGATATCATTTGGGGACACAAGAACGAGTGTATCGGACTCGAGATGACACCGACATCCTTTCTTGGACTCAGGTATAGTTTCTGTATTCGATTCCTTACCTTATGGAACAACTGGAGGTATTCGTATGGTGTCGAGGAGGACATCGCGTAGACCAGAGGACACGACTCTGTGTCGCGTGTCCTGTTTAGTGTCGTAAGATAGACGAGTATCATTATGAGGAATTGTATGGTTGTAGAAGCATGAAAATATTGCTTTTAGTCCCACATCGGAAAGGAGAAAAAAAATGGCTCACTCCATTCTATAAATAGAGCTCCCTTGCCTCCTTTGAAAAGGGCACCAACTTCCCTTCCCTCCTTCCAACTTGGACTCTTCCTACTTCGCACCTTCGGGTGCTAAGTCGAAGAAGTCTAGGGCAGTGCGGGCTCAACAAGTCCAGTCAATTGTCCAAGCTACTGACCGTCAGCGGACACCGTTAACTATTATACGGGCTCCTGATGGAAAGTTATACAGAACAACCCGCATCCAATTCCACCTGCGGAACGGACAGCGTGTGTCTCAGAAGTCTTCCTATAACGATCGAGAGCAAGTGCTTCTACTTACCTCAGATCAGGGAGCAAATATGATACCTACGTATCTGGGTGCTCGGGATACCTGGGCCCACAAAACAGATGCAAAGGTAGATCAATCTACTCTCGACTTGCGAGAGGTGGTCATTCACAAATGCAAGAAGAGAGAAGCAACCTTGGCGTGCGATGAGCCCTTTCCAGAACATCACTGCACCTGAGCCATCATCAACTGCCGCTGCCACAAGACAGTGGCTCCACTATTAAGGCAGTCTGTATTCTAGCGACTGCGACCTACTGCACCTTTCCAACATCATCTCGGAAAGATGATGCCAATTGAAGACGTTGTAACGGCCTGCTCTCAACTAAATGCATTACTCAGATGTCTCAATCAGGCACATCGTCTCAATCAGGCGCATCACAATCTTCTGAAGGAGTCCACCGTCAAATCTTCTTCGAACAAGGAGATCAGTCAAGAGGAGACAAACGAAACTCTCTTAAATCATGACATTCGATATAACATCTTCTCATAGGCCCCCCATACCCATCCAGCCCGAAGATATCCTTCATGCGGCTTAGTCATGAAACATTCCTCATGCGATTCGGTCATGAGACATTCCCAATACGGCTTGGTCATAAGACGTCCTTCATGCGGCTCGGTCATGAGACATTCCTCATGTGGCTCGGTCATGCGGCGCGACCATGAGACGTCCTTCATACGGCTCGATCAAGAGACATTCCTTCATGTGGCTCGGTCATGAGACGTTCCTTCATACGGCTCGATCATGAGACATTCTTTCATGCGGCTAAGCCATTAGACATTCCTCATATGGCTCGGCCAGGAGACATCCTTCATACGGCTCGCCACAGAAGATTAATTGATGCATGTGACAAGTTGACCAGGTCTCAACTGCTCAACGACAAATCACAACAAATCCTAACAAATCCCTAGCTATCAGTCACAAACCAAGTCTCGAGGCATGAGTACGGCCATATGGCCCGGGAATTTGCCACGTGGTCATCTATGCGGCTCAAAATATCCTTCGTCCCGAAATTACTATACATAGCAGGGTTCCACACCCCTACAGGTTGGTTGGCAATCCAAGGCTGTCAACCTTCAAAAGAAAAATATTTTCTTCACGGGGTAGAGACTGCATCAGATAGTCCACGGAGTAAGGCAGAGTTCATAGCACTTTTTTGAGCCTCCACCGTCACCCCCCAGAATCAAAACTAAACAATTATACTTAGATTATTTCCTAGGATTTTTTTCCAGGCTTTCCTTTGTACAAGCGAGTTTGCAATCAATTTCAGTGTTCTGTAATACCTGTCTTTGATTTTTTATGGCAAACACGATGACGACTCTGCTGGGGATATCATTCTCTTCCGATAAGAAGTTGGTGATGCAACCTGACGCGTCCAAGCTCAGCTCTACACAGCAGATGCTTGTGGTTTATTTTGACCAACAATTCTTCGAAGAATTGCTCTCTGAAGGGAGTGCCAGCCCATCTCAGAAGCGAGCCAACCTAAAGAGGACTCACAAGGCATCGGTGTGCAAAACTGTTGCCCCCGACTAAGTTCTCGAAGAAGCTCCTTCTACAGCCCAAGACGGTGACCAGAACTCTCCTACGGCTTTGTTTTCGACCGCGGAGGACCCTACTGTCCCCAAATCCAGCAAAAGAAAATACTATGATGCTGAGTTTTTGGGGACACAAGGGAAATCCATGCGAACAAAGAAGAAACCGTATAGAGAAGATCGACAGTCTGTCCATGCGGCAGCCAACTCTGGCCATTGGCAGCCAACTCATGCGACAGACAACTCTGGCCGCAGGAAGATGATCCATGCGGCAGCCAGCTCTAGCCGTAAGAAGATGGTCCATGCGACGACCAATCCTGGCCTCAAACATGAGTCTCATGCGGCCCGGTCAGAAGCTCTGTGTTCGACCGTCCCTCATGCAGGCCCAGCGCCATGCGGCTCACTGAGGATACGGGATGTATCAATCTGGACTCCTTTTACTATGCGCCTTTGGGTGCTAAGTCAAAGAAGTCTAGGGCAGTGCGGGCCCAATCAGTCCAGTCAACTGTCCAAGTTATTGACTGTCAGCTGGCCTCGTTGACTGTTACACGGGCTCCTGATGGAAAGCTATACAGAACCACCCGCGTCCAGTCCCCCAGGGACAACGGACA